>CM055099.1:43330233-43452913 GCA_029204225.1 Diphasiastrum complanatum | reverse complement strand
ACAACTTCCCTTGCCTTTTACCTTTTCCAATCAAGACATCCTTCCTTTTGATCAAACAAGCATCTCCATCAACTCCAACCTTGAGGCTCTTACTTAAGCATTTGACTCACAATAAGCAAATTCTTGGTAATAGATGGAAACTAAACAAGCAACATCCTCCAAATGAATTACTATTTGTAGAGTGAGAAATTGGAATTGTGCCAATCCCTTTGATGACCCAACACTCCACCATCATTGGCCATGTAGATCACCCTCATGTCATCTCCATATGCCAACAAAGAAGTGAAGTACCCTTTGTGTAAATGTCATGTGTGAACTTGCTCACACTTTCACATCCACCAAGCGATCTAGATCTCCATCATTAGCAAGCATACATGAAGGACATCACCAAAAGCATTCATCATTTTGCATCTTGAACATCCCAAACCATCCTCATCAAGTGAAGATTACCTTGCTTGTCTCCTTGATCTCTCTTCTTTCTTGTAGCATCCACTTGCAAAGTGTCCCTTTGATGCCACAATAGAGCACTTGAGCTTTTATCTATCCTTTCTTTTTGCAGTTGAAGAAGCATCCATTTGATCTTGCCCTTTAGACCACTTGCTTTTGGTTTTGCCCTTGAATTTGCCCTTTGTGAACATAGCATCCTCTTGAAGTGTTCGATGTAGATCCACCTCTTGCTGAAGCCTATATTCCTCATTGATTCAAGATCTCTTGAAGATCCATCAAACTTGGCAAAGTCTCTTTTGAATAGCAATACTTTGAACATTGTTAGCATGAGCATCCGACAAGCCATTAAGAATCACTTGAATAAGCTCTCCTTCCTTAATGCTTTCATCTATGCAAGCTAACTCATCATTCAATGCTTTCATTCTCAAAACAAAAGTACTTGAATTTCTTCATTCTTTTGCAAACAAGAAAAAATTTGCCTTCTTAGAGTCAACACTCTAGAAGTAGACTTGGATTCATAAAGCTTCTTCAATGAATTCCAAGCTTCCAAAAATGATGTGCACTTACCAACTTCCTTGAGAAGTTCATTGGTAACATTCATATTTATCATGTATAGAGCCTTCTTGGCCCTCTTGTCATACCTCAATTGATCTTGTTGTGTTGCTGGTCTCTCCTCCAAACCTACAACAATATCCAAGACATCATTCATCTCAAAAAGTGACTCCATCCTCACTTTCCACAATGAATAGTTACTTGAGGTAAGCCTATCATTGGCTTCCAACATGACTCCAATTGAGGTTGCCATGTAGCAATGACCTGATCTTCTCTTTCAATTTGCTTCAATGCACAAAGCACTCCTTTGAACAAACAACAAATGCTTTCAAAAAAAATCACCAAGATTTGAACTATCTCACAAATTCTCTTCTAGCACTGATCCAGCAAACAAACACATAGAATCATGAGAAACTTGATCAACCCTAATGATCTATGCTCAATCTAATGACTTTTGCCACTTCCTTAAGATTGAAACACACTCAAATGAAGTCCAGAAACCCTCACTATCTAGAGATCCAATCAAAATTAAGGTTTTGACAAAATCACAAAAAATTGACTATTCCAAATCTACATGCAAATGCTAAAAATTTGATATGCAATCTATAAGCCCACCACTTAGGCTGTGAACCAATGATCCAATAATCGGCCAAAGATCCAGTATTGTGAATTCAAAAATTGGAATTGAACAAGTACATTGACCTATTTAGTGTTTTGATCTACAAAAGATCCAATCTACAAAAAGCAAAAAATCCGATTTTGGTGTAGAATCCCTCTCTAGCATGCTCTAGACTTGATATCTTCACCAAATCATTGATAGAT
The DNA here is from genome assembly GCA_029204225.1 of Diphasiastrum complanatum. Classification (NCBI taxonomy): domain Eukaryota; kingdom Viridiplantae; phylum Streptophyta; class Lycopodiopsida; order Lycopodiales; family Lycopodiaceae; genus Diphasiastrum; species Diphasiastrum complanatum. The sequence goes on along the minus strand of CM055099.1, from coordinate 43,451,092 downwards.
TATGATTTCCTCCTTCATAACTTGAAACACAAGCTCTGATACCATGTGAAAGATTTCAGATCCTTAAGATCCAATCTACTTGAATGATCTTTGGTTAGAAAGAGAAATACACTACCAATCTCACCAATGTAGAAAATTCAGCATCTACACAATTTGAGATGCAAACACTAATAGAACTTGATCAAACTTGAATGAAATGATTATGCACTGTTGATGTCCATACAAAACTAGCAAGCTACTGTATTTCACACATGTGGATCACAAAAATAACAAATATAGATCATTCTACACAGAATTGCAAGCAATCACCAAGATAGTGCACCAATGGATAGTAGAACCCAAGAGAACCATGTATAAGCATGAAATGAAATAGAGAAGAGAGAAGATCACTCTCTCCACGCGCTACATCCTTTTATAGCAGGTCCAAAACCCTATTTGGCCACTTGGCTTTCCCACCAAAATGCTAACCCTACGGGTCTAGATTCAATGTACCCAACTTATTCAGATTGAAATCTACTCAAACTCGCATTCTATCTTTCCCACACTTTCAAAAAGTGTTTATTCAAATGAAATTTAGACCAACAAACTTTGAAAAGTCAGCCTCTAAGTCTAAAACAAGTTTTGGCCTCAATATGCCAAATATGGAAATATTGCAAAATGTGATGAAACTAGTTGAATCTTTCACAGTTGTGGATTTAAAGTGGATTAGTTTTCTTGCTTTCCTAGTTGTGGATTAGATTTCATGTTTTCCTTGTGGATTATTGTAGGAGCCAGCATTCAAGTAAACTAAATAGGTTGGATTTGTCATGTGATTCTTGCATATCTTTGTACAATCCCAGTTCTTGATGTTCTTGGGATGTCCAAGAATCAATAGACTGGTTGGTTTCTTGATTCTTGGACTTCTAACATGTTGTAGATTAGTTCTTGTTTCTTGTTTATCAGTTTATGCAAATGTAAGCCTCAGTTCAGTGTAGTGTAGAATCTGATTTCAATCCGTTTTTTAGGAGTAAGTAGCAGTAGAATCTATAGAACGTTCATTTGGGGTTGCACTCTGTTCCTGTGAAAGGGCATTATAGGCTTGCATCTTTATGTAGAATGTAAGTGCGGTTCAAGAGTGATGCCCCTGAGTTGTCCTCTAACAAGCAGGACAAAGAAACATACTACAACGACACTCTATCCCTTCTGCCCTACCTCTCAAGCATTTGATCTTTGTGGAAATTGGTTCTCCCTTGCATTCTTTGAACTTGACAAAGGACATCATACACTTATCCTTGAACTTGACAAAGACATCATACACTTCATCCTTGCCTCTTTAGTAGATAGATCCAGCAAAATCTACTAAAATCGTCAATGAATGTTACATACATCTTAGCTCCACTATTGCTTAATTGTAGAATATCCATGAATATCCAAATGTACAAGTTGAAAAGGCTTTGTAGATCTAGAAATAGATCTAGTATAAGGTAGTCTATGTGACTTAGACAAAGCACAAGACCTCACAAACATGCTTGACATCACTTAAGAAACTTGGAAGACCAATCACAACTTGCTTTCTAGCCATTACCTCTAATGACTTGTAGTTGAGATGTCCCATCCTTTTGTGCCAAACCTCTTGAATAGGTATTTGCTCTCTTGCAACACATCCAACTAGTTAGCAATAACACAAGCATCTAGTTTGAACAACTTCCCTTGCCTTTTATCTTTTCCAATCAAGACATCCTTCCTTTTGATCAAACAAGCATCTCCATCAAACTCCACCTTGAGGCCTTTACTTAGCATTTGGCTCACACTAAGTAGATTCTTGGTAATAGATGGAATAAACAAGACATTCTCTAAATGAACATTCATATTTGTAGAGAGAGAAATAGGAATTGTGCCAATCCCTTTGATTGCACACTCACCATCATTGGTCGTGTAGATCACCCTCTTGTCATCTCCATGTGCCAACAAAGAATTGAAGTACTCTTTGTGAAAGGTCATGTGTGAACTTGCTCCACTATCAATCCACCAAGAATGTAGATCTCCATCATTAGCAAGCATACATGAAGACATCACAAAAGCATCATCATTTGCATCTTGAACATCCCATCCTCATCAAAAGTAAAATCACCTTGCCTGTCTCTATACTAAACAAGAAACAATGAATAAGAACGAATTTACTCATATTGACCAGATCAACAAAACTGAATCTAAGAACTGTAAATCCTACAAAGTATTTATTACAAATATCACTCAACATTTGTAATAAAAACTCCTCAGGGAGTCAAGCACAAAGTAGCATCAAATCAGAATGGTTATGATCTGCCACTAAGCCTTGCACATCTACTTGATGTTAATCACAAAACCAAACGTGGAAGAAGAAAGAATCAACAAACACATTTATACACAAGTACCCAAACGGAATGCATGAAGAATGAAATGCAAATAGTAGGATCTTCAAATAACAGAGCAATAACATCTCCTTATCATTAGATGAGTTCTAAATCCAAAAAGACCCTTTGTAAAGATTCTTTTTATAATTTTTCTCAAATTTTTCTTATACATGGACCATTCAAAACACTCAAATTTGAAATCTACGTAACGTAACTTTTTGAGTCCACATTTTGATTCCACACTAAAAATGGCATAATTTTTTAGTGGTAAGTCCAAATTTAGCGAAGTTTGGTGCATTGGAAAGCGCTTGACAAGGACTTTCAATGATATGTTGGATGACATACTTCTGAGCTACAATTAAATAGTTATGGCAAGTCAAAAGTATTAGTGTTATAATATTTTAATGATACAAAAGACATCTTGCATGAATTCTTAAAAGGCCTTTTTTGAGCTCAAAACTCCCCTAATGAATTCATACGCTCTGGAAACTCGTGGAGAAGGCTCTCCTAAATATCCACGAGTGGGTGAACCCACTTCTATAACATTTTAGGTTCCAGCTCTTGATTTACACATAATTAGGGGGCCATCCCTTAACTTACTCATTATTGGGAGGCCTCTTTATTAAAAATACATCTCAAATTGAGAGGGCCCAAATTACTAGCTCCCGCATGGTTTTCCATCTTTTGGGAATTAGCATGGGGCTCACAAAATGTACAACTTAGCCTAAGCACTAGTAATTCACGTGCTCTCAGACTCGGCTCTCAACTACAACTCCACTTAAAACTCTTTTTGAGTCGTGTTTCATTGCATCGACACCTCGAGGCATGGCATCAGCTAACATTACCCTCCCCTATATTGTTGTAGGTCCCACTGGCAAAAACTTCAACTATTGTAGCAGCTTATCAAGATAGCCCTGCATAATTGAGTGTCTCTTTTTTGTCTTTCTCAACTCTCTTTTTGTCAAGAGACTTTTTGTAGCCGACCTTCCTTTTGATGGATTCAAAAGTGATGAATCTTGTCTTTATGCCCAACGGACTAGATATGGCCTCATTCCAAGTATGAACTTATTTCCGTACCATTTCTTGATTGACCCAGGAAAATAAGAGATTAACTAATGCGATGACGACGATCAAGCAACCTATAAGTCTAGAAGAGATAAAAGTACATGTTCCACCTTTAGGGACAACAATAAAAATGGAGAAGTATGTCTTCCTAATCAAGAAACAAGAAGCCTTGAAATGGAACTATCAGAGTTCAGAAGAAGAAAACAATAAGAGGTCGTTAGCACTCCGAGAAAAGGTTGATAAAGTACAAGAGAAACTCCTCCAGTCTAAGAAATAGATGGACCTCATTTGGAATATATCCTATAGACTTGATGAAGGTGTATCAGTGCTGAAAAAGGATGACGACAACGATGATACTCAAGCACCTGAGCAGAGCCGATCTATCAACCAGCAGAGTGTTGAACTTGGCATGCAATTTCAAGGTTCCACAATCGGCTCCCTCCATAAACCTACCCTGGGTTCCTCCACCTACACTCAGTTGTCCCATTCACCTTCATTTTTTTCTGAACCATTTTTGTCTAATACCAACCTTCATTTTTTCCTTCTACTTATTCAACCACCTCTACCTCCACCTATAACACCATACCCACAACATCTTCTTTAAAATATGATGACCATTTTTTTGAAACAATTCATTTTACCAACAACTGAATACAATCTCATAACTAACCCACCGCCCACCACTTGTCAACTAGCCTCACCACCTTCACCCCTTGAAGTCAATTTTTTTATCAAGATCCACAACTTGACGAGACTGTGCAGCCTTCAAAGGGACTTTCTTCATCCCTTCCAAGGAGTAAGAGCAACACCTTTGCCGGACCAAGGGCTGAGAGTTCAACAAAAATTATTCAACTTGGAAGGTGAGGATGGACTCTTTGCTAGAGATGAATGATTTGATGGATATTGTTGTAGGTGTGGAGGAGAGACTTTGGCACCACAAGATCGATTGAGGTTTGACAGTAGGGCAAAGAAAGCTCTTCATGTGATATGGTCGACCTCAAGAAGGCCAAGCAACATGAAGACACATTAGAAGAATATGTGGCCAAACTCTAGGAAGCATTGATAAATGCTCAAGATAAAGTCGACAAAGTCATCCAAGATGCTAAACAGTAGATTCCTCTCTTGCAAGTCCAATTGGATATGACATAGCTAAAATAAGAGCGTATATTAAAGGAGTTGGATGCCATTGTAAAAGAGCGAGATAACTTGATCCACACACCCATAACAAAGTGTCATGTCTCTCAAAACAAGAGCACTTACCTACTTCGGAAAGTTCATACCTATCAACAAGCGTTATTAGGTTTGCAAGCAAGGTTCAATAGGCTTAAAGAGAAGGTCACCACAGAATTGTCAAAACCAAAGAAATAATAAAGGAGTATGAACAGTCAGCTGGTACAATTTCAGAGACAACTCCTCAGATCCACATGCCGGTCATGCCAACATTTTCACCATCGTCGCACGATCTAGATCTAGGGTAGGATGATTCGGACATTGGACTGATGGATGTTGATACATCACAAGAAGCTGAGGTTCAAGAAATACCAGCTTCAAAAATAAGGTCATCAACACGAAGTGGATTGGCGAACGACCGCTCAACATAGAGGAAGAAATCTAGAACTTCCTTTGCCAACATCCTCATGAATCATCAAGAGGCAAGCTGGTTCATTAAGTTCAAAACCTTCAAAATAGAAGCGAGAAAAGAATTGCATAAGCTGCCAGCATTGGATGAACAACCCCCATGGAAGAATACTTTCTTTGAAAAAACTCCAGATTCAATATGGAGTTTTGTGGCTAGTCCTAGGCAGTTGCATATTGATCCATACTACGTGCTTATGCCACAAAGGAACAAATGGGAGGATTGCAGTGTTTGGATAAAATCACCATCCATGTGAGAAAATCAGATCCAAAACATACTTAATGGATCAACAAGCTCTTGACCAAATTTGGTGCACATCTAGATTTAGCCAAATGATAGAAACCGCCATTCTACACATCTAGATTGAGCTACAAGATAGAAATCACCATTCTACACGTGCTAGAATTGAAAAATACATGTAGATCTAATCATAAACACTTAGATCTATAATGGTACTGTCCCTGCCCCATACAAGAGTAGCAGCATATAGTCTTTCACACATGTGGATCCAAGTACAAGAAGGAAATTCACATTCTATACACTAGAATTCAAGATATCTTGAGAAATATGCAAGAGTTGGACATGTAATCAAAAGAGATGAATTATGCACATAGAAAGAGAATACAAAGATCAGTTCTCCATGCTGGTATTACCATTTATAACTACTAAAATGTCATTTTCCCACTTGCCCTAACCTAGCCCTAAAATAAAAACTTCTAGGTACTTCAACAAAACCTAGTTTTTAGTGACTAGATGCAATGTATCTAGATTAGCCAATTAGAATGGGTCCAAATCCGACCTCATCTCCAAATCATAACCATCTAGATATATCTGATCCTTGAGATAAGTAATCCTCCATTCATGTTGAAATCTGAACTATACTATCGCTCTCATGTGAACGAACCTACGCATGACAACTAACTCCATCTCTTTGATGCTAGATTGACTAAATCTTGGATTCAGGTTAGGCAAGGAAAGAAACCCACTACAATTTTGTCGCCGTTGCTGGGAGGCTACGCCAATTTTTCAGTTTGCAGCATGTTTGGCTGACGGTTAGCTTGCATTAGGCATCTTGTCGTGGCATGAATAGTGTTAAAACTGCATTGTAGGGTTAGTTTGGCATTGATTTTGCTAGATTTTGAGTGAATTTGCTTGTTTGAAATCTAATCTGATTATTAAACAGGAAGACCTATTCAGATCACTAATCTTAAGATCCATTTGGATCTAAAATATCAGAGGAAATAACAAAAATCAGTCAAATTTGTCAAATTTGGTCAAAAAGAGACAAAAAGCGTCATTAGAGCCCATAACTTTTTATCCTCAATCAGGAAACCTTCGCCGAGTTGCAGACACTTTTGGTTTTATTTACAAAACCTTAAGTTTGAAGTGCGAAGATTAATTCCCAGCAAATTTCCAAAAACATCAGAAAAACCACAAAAAAACACCAAAAATTATCAAAATCCTAAAAAATACAGAAAAAGAACCTTCGCCCAATTCACTGTGCTTAGATGTGATTCAGATCTATCTACTGCCAGGTCGGAGAAGAATAATACCAAACATATAAAGGTTTTCAGAGGATCAGTTGCCATATTGTCATATTTTTGCCAAAAAAGTCACTTTTTTGCAAAACTACCAGTATTACTCTTGATCCTTCGCCAGAACCTTCGCCGAGTTTCCAAAACACTCTATTTATATAAAAATACTATTTTTGAGTTTGGCGAAGATTTCCCTCGTCAGATCACAAAAACTGTATTGTCTTGTGTCAGAAACCTTTGTCCGGTTGTCCATAGTTTTATTTGTGTCAAATCTTCCATCTGAGAAGTTAGCAAGGTTATTTCCCAAGAAATTGCCAAAAAAGTGTTCAAAGAGTTTTTATCCCAAAATAGCACTGTTGAACCTTCGCCGAGACAACCTTCGCCTAGAGAGCCTTTGCTAGTCCTATTTTTAGTTTTGGATTTTCCAGATCAAGTCTCTGTTAAAATTTGGATAAGATCTGATATATTCTGAATTGGATTCTGAGAGATTTATCATTTTTTGAGAAGTATCGATTGATTGAATTTTGGGTAGTTTTTCATCATATAGAATCAGATTCTTGAAAAGTGGAATAGAGCTAGCAGATCTAATCTGAGATAGTTTTTGGAAAAATCTATATCCAATCACATTATCAATTTGATCTAAATGGCTGCCGTTGGAGTTGCTCCTGGAGGTGCTCCACAGGAGGTCAATCCAATTATTGTTAGAAGAGCACCCCGATTGGATCTACCCAAATATAATGGATTAACAGATCCAGTTCGATTTCTTCAGATCTATGCTGAATCTTGTGAGGTCTATGGTGAGATTTATCCTCAAGATAAACTAAAGCTGTTTCCTATGGCCTTAACAGACGCAACACAAGATTGGTACTATAACCAAGATGAAACTGAGCGTACAGATTGGGAGGTTGTTAAACGAGCCCTTATCACACGGTTCAAACTACGGAAGTTTATGGAAGACCCTTTTCTACTTTTAAGTAAAATGAAAATGGGAAAGCGGAAAATGGTTTGAGATTACATCGAAAGGGTGAAACGTCTTAGATCTGAATGTAAGCCTGAGCTGATTAATGAAAATGCCATGATTATGTGGTTTTTGTCAGGTCTACCTAAACGGATCAGACGTGAACTGAAACGCCATAATGAGTACGCACTTTTGCAAAATGCGATGGGCGATGCAATTCGAGAGGAGGATGAAGATTCCGATGATGAGCCGAATGTCAGTATGTTGCCTTATATAGCAGGGCAGACTACTACGACATCCACCACTATTGCATCAATGAATGCCAATGCTACTGCAAAAATGATTCTCAATGAGTTCAAGAAACTTGGGAAGACCCAGCAAAAACAGATGGAAAAGTTGCAGTTGCAATTTGATGAGAAGATCAAAGCACTGGAAAATTTCCACGGAGAAGCGAACAAGGAACCTGAGAAGTTTGCAAAGACTTTTCCTACCAGGGAAAATGTCTGGTGTTCTATTTGTACAGGAAATCACACAGTGAACAAGTGTCCTCAATTGAAAAAAACGAATGAAAATCAGTGTTTGTCATCTGTGTAATTCACCTGACCATGAGACTGCCTTTTTCAACTTCAACCCTCGAATGATTCAGCAATGGTATGCCTAGATGGGATATCGAAATCCACAGTATGAAGGCAATCCAGCAGCAAGACTACGACAATCTACTCTTGGATACCCGAAACGTCTAGCTTTGCCTGCCCCACCAAAGCACTCTGCTCCTCCTACCAATTTGATGGAACCAGAACCTTACGAAAGTGCTGAGCAATGGAGCTATGGTAATGATCAGGAAGGTGGATCTTACAGAAGCCACCACCAGCTATAGCACCTGTAAATTTGATAACAATCAAGCAAGGACAAGTAGCTCATAATAAACCAAGTGCACCCTTGATGGTGGTCACCAGAGCACAAAAGCAAAAAGAACAAGTAGTGGATTCAGTACCTGCTGATTCTATACCATTGAACGATACACCAACAACATCGGAAGTCTATCCAAATCTTAATGCAAAAAAACGAAGATATCAGGATATGAGATAGTGGATTAAACATCTGCAAGAAGAAGAGGAACTTGAAGCTGCTAAAGTAATAGCTAAAGTTTGGTCTTCACCATTGCAGCCTCCAAGAAATTTACGTACAGATATGAATGATCAATTACATCATCACGAAGAACCCTTCAAGATGACAGAACCAGAAGCACTGCATACAGAATTAGTCATGAATATTTTGTCTAGCAAGATCAATATTTCATTGGGAGAGCTCCTAAAGTTGGTGCCAAAAGCAAAAGAAGCCTCTGCGTAAAAGTTAGCTCAAGAAGAATCAGAAGACCATCAGGAGCCGCTTTTTTGTGCTGGATTTGAAGAATCTAACGATGTACTACATGTTGGAGCAGCTTGGGAAAGCGAGCAAAAGAATATCACTCTGTCGATACAACATAGACAATTTTCTAAAGAAGCAGCCGTGATAGACGACGGTTCAGGAGTTAACCTGATTTCTACAAAGCTATGTACAAAATGGGGCTTTACAAAGATTAAGCCTGCTACTTTTGCTATTAAGCTAGCTGATCAAACGACGGTTCGTCCATGAGGAATGGTGGAAGATATACCTGTCAGGATGGCAGGAGTACAGTTTGTCATTACTTTCGTTGTAATGGACTTACCAGAAGCACCAAATGTCTACCGAGTTCTCTTAGGACGTCCATGGTTACAAGTTGCGCAAGTAATTCATAACTGGGGTACCGGTAAAATCACTTTTGAAAATCGTGAACGTGCAGTTAAAATTGATCCTACGACTTGGACTATCAAGCCAGTGGTTCAAAAAGCGGATGACGATTCATCAACAATGGATCACACTTGTGATCGACTAGAGAAAAAATTGGGAGTTCACTACAATTCTCAAACGGATATTGTCAATCGGAACAAAGCTCTTGCAACAATTGATTGTACAGCAGGATATATGTGTCAACAAGATATTCAATCAGAGATGAGCAAGATTTCCTTGTTAGATCGAACTTTGGATACGCCAATCACGTTTTCACTAAATGTGCTGAATGTAGCCTGGATATCAACGGAATCTATACCAGATCCAATTGAGGAAGATGTCATACCAATGAGCCATGCCTTAACTTATGATGGCAATGTAGAACTTACGGATGAACAGATTCTACATCATATGGATCCGACCGAATTTGGAGTGCGTAATGTTCCTGATAAACCTGATGCAGTACCAAAGGTTACAAAGTTCTATTGCTGTAATCCTAATGTGGCAAATCTGATAAAGAAAGAACTTCAGAGATTGCTTGACGCCGATTTCATTTAGGAGATCGAGCATACCGAATGGGTTTCACCGATTGTCATTGTTCCTAAGAAAAATGGAAAATTGCGAATTTGTGTGATTCTCAAAGCATTGAATAAAGTGACACGGAAGGATTACTTTCCGTTGCCTTTTACTTAAAGCATTTTGGATCGCCTTGCTGGAGCGTAATTATAGTTTCTTGGATGGATTTAGTGGTTACAACCAGGTAAGATTGCACCTCCCGATTGCCACAAAACTGCTTTTGCAATAGAATGGGGCACCTATGCTTACAAAGTTATGCCGTTTGGACTCTGTAATGCACCAAATTCATTCCAAAGAGTAATGCAATTTGCCTTTAAAGATTATCTGCACAAATTCACTAAAATTTACTTGGATGACTTGGGAGTTCATAGTACATATACAAACCACCTGGATCGATTTGAGAAAGTCTTTGAAAGATGCCGCAAATATCAGATTTCTCTAAATCCAAAAAAAATGCCAGATATGGATTTCTCACAGAGTGGTGTTTGGACATGTGATATCAAGACATGGTATTGCCACTGATTATTCTAAAATCAAAGTTATTGTGGAATTGCCACCACCAGCAACAATTCGAGGAGTTTATGTGTTTATGGGACATGTGAACTACTATCGAATTCTTATTATCTTCTTTGCGGATTTAGCACGACCTATATACAAATAAACTATTGTTCCTATTTGGACAGTAGAGGCATTAGAAGCCTTTGAAAAGTTAAAAAAAGCATTATCTTCAGCACCAATACCGTGTTCTCCAAATTGGACATTAGAGATTCATGTTCATACGGATGCCTCAAAATACGCCATTGGATCAGTTTTGACGCAGCCAGGTGACTATAAGAAGGATTATCCTATACGATCCAGACAAAAATTATTCAACAACAGATCCAGAGAAGAATTATTCAACAACAGAACGTGAAGTACTAGCCATAATTTTTTCTATTCGGAAATTTCGTCACTATCTCATGGAAACGCACTTTGCATTTTATATGGATCATCAACCGTTACCTTACTTGGTAAATAAGACATGTAATACTGGACGTATTGTAAGATGGTTATTATTATTGACTGAATTTGACTTTCGAATTGTGATCAGAAAGGGGAAGCAACATTATCTAGCCGATCACGTTTCACAAATTGAATCCGCACCAGTTAATACTGAAGTGGATGATGAACTGCCAGATGCTGCGTTGTTCTATGTTGAAGCAGTACCTGAGTGGGTGGCAGATATTGTTGAGTACCTGATGCTAGGACAACCGAATGACTCTTTGACAAAAGTACAGAAAAGACAATTGATTCATAAGGCTCAACCTTATCAATCAATTGCAGGACAATTGTATCGTCATGGATCAGATAATATTTTACGAAGATGTGTTTTACCGCATGAAGTACCAGATCTAATCATGTTTTCACATGATGGCATGGGTGGAGGACACTTCTCTACAGATATTATTGTTTGCAAAGTTTTGCAATCCGGTTGTTGGTGGCCTACACTTCATAAGGACACAAAAAATTTTATTCAGACATGTGATGTCTGCCAACAAGCACGACGGCCTACTCGACAGAATTATGAACTCCTACATCCGGTTTTATCGCAAGCAGCGTTTGAAAAATGGGACTGGATTATGTTGGTCCTATTCATCCCGTTGCTTAAGGATCTCAGGCCCGATACATTATCGTCGCAATTGATTATATGACCAAGTGGGTTGAAGCCAAAGCTGTCAAAGTAGCTGATGCAGAATCTACAGCCAAGTTTCTATATGAAAATATTATAATCAGATTTGGATTTTCGATTGAAATTGTCAGTGATCGGGGTACACACTTTGTTAATCAAACAATAAAGTGTTTGCTGAAAGATTTTTTTGTTATACACAGATTTAGTACTCCCTATTATCCCAGAGGGAATGGCCAGGCTGAATTTTCCAATAAGATTTTTTACACCATTATGACAAAGAAAATTGAAGCAAGTCGGTCTGATTGGGAACATAAACTGTATGCAGCATGATGGGCATTCAGAACTGCTTACAAAAATAGTACAAATCAAACACCTTTTCAACTGGTTTATGGTCAAGATGCTGTTATGCCAATTGAATTTTTAATCCCATCTTTACGCATAGCAGCAATGGAATGATCAAATGATGATCAGTCTTTACAACTTCGTCACGACGCGTTGCACAAATTATGTGAAACCTGATTGATGACAGTTCATGCCTTAGCAGTAGAGAAAGCCTGCCGCAAGGCATGACACGATCGACGATTGCACAAGAAAGATCTGGAAGCAGGAGATCTTGCATTGATGTACAAAACCAAGTTGATCAAGGGAAAGTTGAAGTTTATTGGGGAAGGCCCATATAAAGTGAAGGAAATCATGAACTATGGCGCAATAATTCTTGATCACTTGGATGGAAAACGATTTGATACTCCGGTAAATTGCAGTCGATTACGCAAGTTTCGATAGCCTGCTCTGCCAGTTCAGCAAGCCTGATCTCAATATATTTTTTCATTTTATTTGTTTTCAATTTTTTGTTTTCAGTATTTAATTTGCTGACCTTTTTTTTGGAAAAAGATAGTTTAAAATAAAAAAAATAAAAAAATAAGGAAAGACTGATGAGCAAAAGTCAGGAAGTCATCAGCATAAGGAAAAGGAAGCACAGCATTTTTATAAAAACTGATTTAGAAAATCACTGGTTTGGGTCGATTTGGCCAATACAGTATTAGAAACCTTCACTGAGCTCTTAGATCGTACATCTGCCCATAATTTATCTAAATTGAGGTGGGCGAAGGTTTCTGACAAGAGAAAATTCAATTTTTGAGTCAGACGAATGTTCAGTGATATACCATTTTGGAAACCTTCGCCGAGCATCATAACGTCATTATGAACCTTCTTCACCTGCTAGATGATCTTAAAATGTCAAAATTAGACTGTCCATAGGTTCAGATTGTGAAAAAAAGCATTTATGATAGTACCTGGGCGAAGGACCCTCTTGGGCGAAGGTTCATCCTTCGCCAGCCCTAAAAAATGTTCGCCTGATAGGTTCAGATCCCTAGAAACCTTCGCCGAGATTTTTATAGCCTATTTTTACAATACTGTACATGCCTGCAAATTTTTGTTCAGAACTGATCAGCCCAACTACTATTCAGTGTAATGGACCCACCAAATTCACCTATAACTTGGCTGAATTCGATTCATTCCTCACTTGTGCTAGCGAAGCTCTTGTGAATTTTTCTTGCGACCAAAGCCTTCCAAATTTCCTGCATTGCCTTCTGATACACTCTCACGTGGTTATAATTTCTTTATAATCATCATGTCTTCTACCGATACTTCCCAGTCTCCGCGCTATACTATCCATCGTGATGTCCCATCTGCAACGGACATCATGATTCTTCCTAGCACAAGAATGGTCACTCAATGGATGACCCTTGCGGAGCCTCTACTTACTGCAATGGGTATTCATGAGAGAGCCTTTTTGGGATGCATCAATATGGATTTCATCACCCTTGCCTTCAGTACATGGAAGGAAGAGAAATCCAAGTTTTATATCACCTTCCAAGGAGCCACACACAAGGTGCATGTCACTGAGGCCGCACTTGCAGCTATAGGAATCTCATCTGGTACGCACGCCTCACCCAATCACAAGCACGCCAAACAGGCCATCAAGCCATACATTGACCTCACCAACGATCTGCATTGGACTAATGATGGCTACCTTTTGGAAGCCATCACTGAGCCTTCCATCCACGCCGCTGTCCAATTGTTGAATCATTTCTTGATGGTTGGCAACCTTAGGAAAGACCGCATCACATCTCAAATCCTTCACAGGATAGTCGAGTCCCACATAAAGTTGGCCAAAGCCTCTCTTGACCCATATAACTGGTTCAAGATTGTTTCTGGTGAGCTCAAACAAGCTATTAAGACCAATACAAAGCAGCAGTTCGCCGTTTGCTCTCTATTGTCCCTCTTAGCCGCTTCTCACTTAGAAAACAGAATCCATGGCTTCCATCTGGATTTTGTGCTTTCGGTTTACGAAGAAGCACCTGCCGAGTCATCTCACTAGGCCTCAAGTTCTCATAGTCGTCGTCGTCATCCACGCAGCGACTCACCTTCCGCGTCACGACGTCATACTAGGCATACCTCGTCAGCTGCGCTTCTACCCCCTGCTGTTGTTCGCACTGAACTTCCCATTCTCCTTGCCTCTAATACATCCCTCGCCTCTGCTCCCATACAAGGACAGTCTGTGACCATTGGGCCTACCATTCCCATCACAGCTGCCCAGGTCGCCTCACCCCCGCACACCAGAGCAACCTCACCCAACACACAGTTCTTCATGGATATGTTCGATGATTCTGACCCCCTTGGGGCCACCGAAATCTTTGAAATGCCCCAGAGCCCAGCACCCTTTGAACCCCAATCCCCTGGAAGAGGATTCGGGCATATCCATGAAGCTACTGTTGGTGTCGAAGATGCCATTCAGCAACCACCCACACAGGGTAGCCCAACCACACTTCGGGTCGACACAGCTGCCAAGTCATCGAAGCAGTTCGATGCCACGGTGCCTGAAGGGTTTGAAGACGAGGAAATTTTTGAAGAAGAAGAGACTTTGGCACCTATTCCACGCCTACCACGGGCAGTACCATCAGGGTCTCCTACTGCTGCCACCTCCACAACTGTCGATTCTGGTGATGCTCTCGGGTTAGTTTCAAGCCTCGGGAAAGTGATCCAGTCTATGCTGGATAAGAAGAAGGAAATGGAGCAGAGGATCTCTGATTTAGGATCCGAAAACACGTTGATCAGCCAGAAAATTGTCCAGCTGGATCGAGAGGTAAAGATAGCCAAGCAACATGAAAAAAAGGCCGAAAGTGAAAAGACATTGGCCTAGCAACAAGTTGATCACTTGGAAACCTACATCAGCTCCCTGCAAGATGCCCTGACAACTGCACAAGATCAGGTAGATAAGATAGAGTAGATAAGCAGAGCAGGAGTGATCGCAGCAGCAGGAGTAATTCACAGCAGCAGAGACACGAGGGAGGAGAGCAGCAAGCACAACGAGGAGAATTGCGAGGGAGGAGAGGAACGAGCAGAGCGAGGAGAAAGCGCGCAGGGGTAAGGGGGGGGGGGGGGGTGGGGGCTGGGCCTATCTGTGGCGGTGGACATAAATGGCCCAGGCCTGTCCAACTACCAATACTTTTAAATTGTTTTTTTTTTTTGGTGGGGGGGGGAGGGGGTTTGTATTAGATCCTAACACCATAGTAGGGCAAACACTAACTGTTCCTCCCAACCTTGCCTACTCCATGATATAGAGTAAGCCTAGTGTGAGGACTGGTAACATGCAATAGCTTCATGATGGCAACATTTTACTTGAGTATTGTCCTACAGAGGATTGTGAGAAATGCAAAAAGGTTATCTATGTTAGTGATAGGGGTCTTATACTTTTTTGTATCAAGCATCTTGGTGTAGGATGTTGATAGGGTCAAATTTGGCATAGATGGCAAATTGTCCAATTCCACACGTAATGCCACTATTGAGCCAAAGTAGTGTAGGAAGCAAAACTTGAGCTAAATGGATAGTAGACAAGTGTAATGCTTTTGTTTGATGAAGTTCAAGAGGTCCAATAGGATTTAGAGGTGGAACCATGAATGGTCCAATAGGATTTAGAGGTGGAACCATGAATGGTCCAATAGAATCAAGAGATGAATGGATCAATGGTCCAATAGGATTAAGAGGTGGCAAAAGTGTGGTCCAATCATGTTTGAGCATTGTGTTAGCTCATGGATCTATAGTATCATTGTACTTCTCACTTTGACTAATGCAATTTGGAGATCTAGTGGAGTCTAAGTGCTTTTCTAGTTTTCTCTCTCTACCCGAGAGCTATTGGTAGTATTCTTTCTCTACTCGAAGAGAGGAGCTTAATTTTACTTAGTTTTATTTTGAAGTACAGCTTCCCACACATGTGTATGTACTTTGAAAGTGAGTTAATGCATGTAGTAGTGTGTTTTTGACATTGAGAGCAAGATAGATCTTGAATCTCAATCTAATCTTGATCATTGTGCATCCACACATCTTAGGAGATCACAATCACATGTGGTGGACACTCCACATGTGAGAAATTCCACATGTGTGGACACTCCACACGTGTGAAATTCACAAGGATAATATTGCGGACCTCTTCACTAAGGTGTTGCCTAGAGAGAAATTTGAAGCTTTATGCAAAGCTTTAAATTTAAGACCACGTGGTGGCTTTGTTACATAGTGAAGATTTCATTTTATGCATTGTCATTTAAGGAGGGTGTTAGAAATAAATGACTATGCTAAAGTTTATCCATAGGTTACTTTGACCCAAAAGGTCGAAATTTGTGTAACCATGGGTATTTAGTTATTTAGGCCATGTTAAGTTTGTCTTAACTTCAGTTGGATCCAATTTTGGTCATGTAGTGACTCGTGGGTCCTTAGGGGTCTAATTTTGTTTTTGACTTTTGGGGGTGCCCTACATTTAGTAAGTGGATAAGCTTAGAGTTAAGCTTAGGGTTTGTTGGCACTTGGCCACATCTAGGTAGAGTACTTATATGCTCATTGTGTATACCATTTTCAACATTGGTACACATTGCTCTCCATTCCTACTTGTGTTACTACTTTCTCTCTCTCTTTGAGAGCACCTAGCCTCTTTCCTCATTTGTCTTGTGGAGATTGTTTGGTAGTTAGATCTTGGTGCCTTGACTCTTGTTTTCCTTCAAGTAACTTAGTACAACTTCTTTACTCTGAACTTTCTCTCTAAGAAAATGAAACTGAACTTTTATATGTTTAGTTCTAGAATGAGTTCATGGTCAGAGATAGAACTATACAGCTCTGATTGTCGCACTTGAGTATAGTTGGACTGATATGCGAAAATTGCCGATTCTGTAGTAACCTTCTGAACCAAATGATCTCCTTCACTATTGATGTAGCTGCAACATATTCAGATTCTGTAGAGGACAGAGAAATGCTTTTCTACTTTCTGCTATTCCATGAGATGGGTGCTCCTGCAAGGGAACAAATGTAACCAGTTGTGGACTTTCTGGTATCAATGTCTCCAGCCCAATCTGAATTTGAATAGGTGACTAGTGTGAGTGTAATTTCTGTGTTTCCATTATAGCACAAAGCATAGTGCTTTGTAGCTTGAATGTACTTCAATACTCTTTGGGCTAAAAGTATGTTTTGGTGGTACAAAAAAAGAACCCATTTTCCATAGTACCTTTTGGCAATATATGTCAATCTTTGTGGATCATTATTACTCATATTTTATATTTCTAATACAATACTTATGGTAGTACATTTCTCACTTTTTGAAGTTTGATAGGTCCCACCAGTTAATGCAATGAAGGCGTCCTTGGTCCCATGAGTCAATCCTGGGCCTACTTTATCTAATTTGAATTTGGATAATAAATGCTTTGCCCTCCAAATGATTAGTTCAGTGCTATCCTTGCTTTCTGCTATCATTGAACATATCGTTGCTTTATGCTATAATCAGTTCACGTTGCTATCTTGATTTTTGCTATCAATTCATTGTTATCATTTCTTTCTACTCTCATGGCTTTGCTATCGTTGCTTTCTGCTAGATCAATTCATTACTATTGTTGCTCTCTACTATCAGTTCATTGCAATCGTTTTGCTCTTTGTTGTCTTTTGTTCGAAAAATTTGTAAAATGGATCTCAATCATCTACTGTAGAAGATAAGGACACCTGCAAGGAAGTGCAAAGCCACCTCTAAGGCCACTGCTGAAAATCTAGAGACATTGAGCGCACCTCCCGACATACACAAACGGCCACGGACCAGTTACCACAATGGATCACCAGCTAGGATAGGGTCATGGATCAATCATAAACCACACATTCACAGCTTGACAAATCATGTGAGAGGATGGCTGTTGTGGCCTACGATCGTTCAAGCCACAAGAGAAAGGGTAAATTAAGCATCATAGGGTTCTGTCTGTAATGAATTTCTTTTAGCACTTTTAGTATTATGGTAGTAATTAGCTGCTTCTGGTTCTTATTTTGCAACTATAGTTGGTTTTAGATCTGAATCGGCTACTTTAGCTGATTTTGATACTTAAATTGGTACTTAATTTCATACTTTAGCTGCTGTTTATACTTAACTTGGTCCTTTAGCTGCCTTTGGTACTTAGTTTGGTACTTTTGATATTGTGGTAGTAATTAGATGCTTCTAGTTCTTAATTTGGTACTTTAGCTGATTTTGGTACTTAATTGGTACTTTGCTGCTTTTGGTACTTAATTTGGTACTTTAGCTAATTTTGGTACTTAAGTAGTACTTTTGTTACTTTTGGTACCTAAGTAGTACTTTTGGTACTTAATTTGGTAGTTCTGGTAGTAGCTAGTTCCTTTTGGTACTTAATTTAATACTTTGGCTGTATTTGGCTCTTAAATTGGTACTTTAGCTGATTTTGGTACTTACTTTACTTGGTACTTTAGTTGTTTTTGGTACTTTAGCTACTTTTGGTACTTAAGTAGTACTTTGCTGCTTTTGGTACTTAGTTTGGTACTTCTAGTATTGTGGTAGTAATTAGCTGCTTTTGGTCCTTTAGTGATTTTGGTACTTAACTTGATACTTTAGCTGCTTTTGGTACTTTTGGTATTATGGTAGTAATCAGCTATTTTAGTTCTAAATTTAGTACTTTTGGTATTTTAGCTACTTTTGGTACTTTGGTACTTTGGTACTTTTGGTATTATGGTAGTAATCAGCAGCTTTCGGTTTCTAATTTAGTACTTTTGGTACTTAATTTAGTTCATCTTTGTACATAATTTGGAATTTTAAAAAACTGCTTATGGTACTTGATTTGGAAGTATAGCTTCTTTTGGTACTTTATTTGGTTATTTGGTACTTTATATGAAATAGCATGGGCGAGATTTGGCGAGAATGTGAATGCAATGTGCAGCAGCAAGAAGGATGGCTTACAGGAAAAACTAGAAAATTGGAGTAGGGCTAACAGGCCCCCTCAAAGTGGGCAACTAGGAGTGGAGGCAAGAGAGAGCACTCCAACAAGTTCAGAGGTGAGGACAATGTGTTCCACGCTACTTTGTCCACTATGAAAGTTTTCAGATCCTTAAGATCCAATCAACTTGAAAGATCTTTGGTTAGAAAAGAGAAATACACTACCAATCTCACCAATGTAGAAAAATCAGTATCTACACACAAAATGAGATGCAAACACTAATAGAACTTGATCAAACTTGTAAAGCACTATTGCTATCCATACAAAACCAGCAAGCTACTGTATTTCACATGTGTGGATCCGAAAATGGCAAGTATAGATCATTCTACACATAAAATTGCATGCAATTACAAGTATAGTGCACCAATGGATAGTAGAACCCAAGAGAACTATGTATAAGCATGAAATGGAATAGAGAAGAGAGAAGATCACTCTCTCCACGAGTTACATCCTTTTATAGTAGGTAGAACTCTATTTGGCCACCTGGCTTTCCCTCAAAATGCTAACCCTATTATTTTTGGGTCTAGATTCAAAGTACCCGACATTCAAATTTAAATCTACTCAAACTTGCCTTCTAACTATCCCACACTTTCAAAAAGTGTTTTTTTAAGTGACATTTAGACTAATAAACTTTGAAAAGTCAATCTCTAAGTTTAAAACAAAGTTGGCCTCAATATGCCAAATATGGAAATATAGCAAATATGATCAAACTAGTTGAATCTTTCACATCCACTCCAAAATATATGCCTGAGGTGTAGGCGATGAATCCGAGAGTCACAGAAAGATCGGAGAGGATGCTTGCAAGGCTGTCAGAATTAAACGACAACATTCAGAAGAAGAAAAAAAAACTGCTGGTCAGCAAGTAGGGTGAAAACACAGTCGTCCAAGTAATCAAGGACAAGATTCATGAGTTGGAGAAGCGCCTGGTTGAGCTGTGGACATGGACTCTTCCCAATAAAGAGGAGATAAAGGAAGTGGATGATGAGTGTTGGCTGATTCTGGCGAATCCCCAAGATACTTGGACAGAGCAACTCAAGAGCACCTCTCACCTTAGACCAAGGAGGTCTCTGAGAAGACGAGACTAACGAAGACTGAGAGCCAAGTATGAGAGCCGAGGAATATTAGTTAGTAATGACAAGCCAGAACTGTGTAAGTTTTACAAGTAGAGGTGAGGAAGTCCTCCAAATCCAAGGTAGAGCCTCCAAATGTCCTCCAAGCAACCTGCAAGCTTCAAGATGCTCCCAAACTCCAAGCTAGGATGCCTCCACCTGCAAGTAAGGATCTGCAAGCCTCCAAGGATCTCTCCTCCACCTGTGTCCCTACTCTTTAAGCACAAAGATAGATAACAAACTGGCCACAAGTATTCACCACCCAACCATAGCTAGATCCAAGCTCCAAGCAAGACCTATCTAGCACCCGCTTGCTAACCATAAACAAATCACAAGCATACCACATCACTCCATAGCATTCTCAAGATCCAAACCCTACTTATGTCCCATACCATAAGCAAGATCCAGACCTTAAGCATACTACCACAAGAAAGCACTCTACACACTAGTAGCAACACTAGAGCATAAGCAAGGCAAACAAGAGAGATCTCTCCCTCCCAATGGGCGCCCTACTACCCTCATATAGATGGCCCATGGACCCCTCCAATGCACTATGGAATTCCATGCTCATCCAATAAGAGAGAGAGAAGCCTAGGGGAGTTAAAGAATCTCCAAGAGCCTCCATAGGCTTATGGAAGGTCAAGAGACTCCTTCCATAACCTATGACTCTTTGAATGCCTTTCTCGTGGGAGTTGGGAACTCAATGGACACTTTAGAAGGGCGCCTTCCTACTAGGTCCCATTGCCCAAGTTGTGCATGTATACTTTGGTCCTAGACCAATAAAGTGATATGGTTCAAGGTTGAGGCCCAAGGTTTTAGAAAAATAGTCATCCAATGACTTTCTAACACCTCTCTAGGTTCCATACCTCCATCCAAGGCATAGACACCTACCTGCCCTTAACCAAGGACACTAGTACCTTAATCTAAGACACCTACTCTTAATACTAAGGGTACCCCTTATCCAAGGGTCCTGTGACTCCATAACTCCAACTAAGGTCTAGTCACTCACCTGTCCTTATCCAAGGGCACATACCCTAAATCCTAAGGGTACCTTGCCATTTAGCCCCCAACACTAAATGGACTAATAGGGGTCTGAAGTATTGCTAGTTACATAGGTATGTAACATTCCTTCCCCCTAAACTTAAATTTTTTCTTGTAGGGAAAAATTTGGAAAATTCTTCTAGAGATCAGTCTCTTTTTCCAGGTATCCTCCTCTTCTGATTTGCCCCTCCACCTGACTAAAAATTTCCGAAGCACTCTACTCCATAGAGTCCTCTATCGACTATTAACAATCGGCTCGGGTTCAGGTGGTCCACTCACGGACTCATCACGAAGAAGTTCCACTTGATCTTCCACAGGGACCAGGGTCTCCCCAACCCCCAACGAGGTTTCAACTTACTAACGTGGAAAACAAGATGAATTCCAACATTAGCTGGAAGGTCTAGTTTGTATGCGACCTTGTTTTTGAGCAAACTTCGTAAGTTTGTCAACAATGACCCAAACCGAATCGTGGCCTTTCCTTGTACGTGGAAGCCCGACCACAAAATCCATAGATATACTTTCCCACTTTCCGGTAGGAATATCTAAAGGATGTAATAGGCCACTAGCTTTTAGCCTCTCTGCTTTTTTTAACTGGCACTTAGTACATTTAAGTACATAGTCCTCTACCTGAGTTTTCATCTTAGGCCACCAAAATTGCCTTCGAACTAAGTCAAGTGTTCTTTGTATACCCGGATGTCCTGCGCATGGACTATCATGACACTCATGCAAGATTTGGGCCCTTACAGTGTCATTCTCCGGTACACACACACCTTTCCTTTACGAAATAAAGTCCTGTTTCGAATTAGGAAATCCGTTTCAGTCTTTCCCTGATTCAAAAAGAAGAAGATTAAAAGCTTGCATACTTTTATTGAATAAAGAAAAGCTTAGATACACGACAGCCATGTTAACAACAAGACTGCAAACATTGTGCAATAAAATCCCTTGTAGTCATAAATTCAATTATACAGCCTAGGTTGGGTGCATGTTGGATTGCTTGGTGGTGGATTATCATTAACACTGAACACTCTCGACTGCATATATATACCTGTTTTGACAGTTTGTGATTCATGGAGTTGCATTGGACAAAATATGCAGCATTTGGAGCTGGCATGAAGAGATATTAGTGCATATGAGAGATGTTTTATCTGCCTTCCAGCATCGAACTGTCGGGTTGGTCCAAAGGTGTGGTGGCCTGCTCACCAGAGTAATCTGTTCTCATTTTTGATACAATGCTGAGAGCTTGCATGCTGGAACTTCCGTTAGAAAATTGTAGTCGGCTTCCATTTTCAATAGCTATAGCTTCTTTTAAGGCCTGCACCACATCATTCATAATTGGACGATGTCTTGCATATGGCTCTACACTTAATATTGCTATTTCTGCGACCTTCCACATGGCTTCTATGTTGTAAGTCCTTAAGTGGGGATCAACGATATCCTCAATTCTACCTTCATTCAGAAATCGACGGGCCTGGAAAAAGTTAAGGGAACCTGGGAGTTAGAACTTAAGAGATTCAAACACAACGCTAGAGGTTATAACACGCAGCTAAAAATTTAGCAGAAAAATGAAACTCGCACTTGCAATGCTTGTAGAAATGGATCATAACTGGAAACATTACATACCCATCCGACTAGGCTGAGCTGATCTTGAGGAAGCGTAGTATCAACTGGCTCGCGGCCAGCAATAATTTCCAACAGCACAACTCCAAAACTAAAGACATCACTCTTCTCTGTGAGCTGATTTGTGGTATGATACCTATAAAATCAATCAGTTACAAATAGTCAGCAGCGTCATTAGAACATAGCAAGTCATCCCTATTATAAAGAATAAGACCTAGCATTCAACATGTGTCGTACCTTTCCTTCGAAAATATTGTACAAGTGCAAAAGAAAAAATTCTACTTACTCTGGATCAAGGTATCCTATTGTGCCCTTAACGTTCGAGCAGGAGATATGTGTAGCTCCTTCTACATATGAGAATTTTGAAAGTCCAAAGTCAGCAACTTTCGCAACGAATGACTGGTTTAAAAGGATGTTACTGCTTTTCACATCTCGATGGATAATAGCCGGGAGACATCCCTTGTGCAAATACGCAAGCCCTGACCAAAAATAAAATACAAGTGCTATGTGGGCTTATACAATCCATTCCTGCCTGACTGTACAATTTCTTTGCCTAATATCTTCTGATATTTTAGTAGGAAATAAGTCGATATTACAAAAAAGGAGCCTCTACCTTCTGCTGCATTAAGAGCGATGTTGAGTCGTCTGTTCCAGTTCAAAGGCTCACTTGAAATATTTCCTAAAAAGAAAATTTGTTGTTTATGTTAGGTATTATCCAGTGAGCAAGATCAATGAGCCCTTGAAAACGTTACGGAATTTTATCAATGCTTGATTTCTTGCATAAAGGATACTTGCACACTGTAGAAAGAACGCGCTATCGAGTATGCAAGCTCTGATGAAACGATTGTTAATTGATAGCAACATGACCTAGTAAAAGTATTCAGTTTCTACTAACAAACAATCTCCACAGCTGAGCTAAAAGTAAGATATATGTCGTGTTACTACAAGTAGAAGAAAGGAACGATTTGATTTACTTTGCAAGAGTTATGCATGTGTACCATAGAGGTTCTCTCGCAAGTTCCCTCGAGACATATACTCATATAGCAAGACACAGTGTCCTAACTCTTCACAGAAGCCAACGAGTGACACCAGATACTTATGATGTACTTTCGTAAGGAGTTCAACCTAGACAAATCTTCAAGAAAGATTTTATGAGTATGATTGAACCATAAGTTTCAAATGTTCTAGACCTGATTTGGCAATGATACTTTCACTCTTGAAAATTTCTTCTAGTTTTCTGGTTTCTACATACATGAGACGGTGATGTGTAGATTGTTCAAGGATTATACGAAACATCTGATTGCACAAACCTCATTATAGAACTCTTGACTTCCCTGATGAGAATGCTTTGAAAGTACTTTAACTGCTACCTCCTGGCCATTTGAAAGCTTTCCATAATAGACAGGTCCAAACCCTCCATTTCCAATCTCTTTATGAAAATTCTTGGTAATGAATTGCACATCCTCATAAGAAATTTTCTTTTTGGTGTCTACGAAAAGCATTTGACTGGGTTCTGCAGTTACCATTACAAAATAGCATGTGTTATCTAAGTAACTTGCTATCTTCAACTACCAATCTTCTATCATGCTCTCAACTCATGCAAACAAAGTCAGTGGTTCTAGTAGGTTCTAGAGAACTAAATTGGAAAAATGTACTTGCCATGGAAGGGTTCTTTTTGCACGGTTGGCACTCCACCAGTTTTGCTTGTCGTTCTGCGCTTGTGAAGACATTTAAAATAGATCACAAATGCTACCACCACAATAATCAGCACAATCACACCGATCACGGCACCAATTATAATGCCAGTGTTGCTGCTCTCTTTTGAGTTGATGCCGGAAGAATGGCTGGTTGTTCCGGAGCTGGAATTAGATATAACTGTTGGG
Source organism: Diphasiastrum complanatum (assembly GCA_029204225.1). Classification (NCBI taxonomy): domain Eukaryota; kingdom Viridiplantae; phylum Streptophyta; class Lycopodiopsida; order Lycopodiales; family Lycopodiaceae; genus Diphasiastrum; species Diphasiastrum complanatum. Next base: position 43,426,515 of record CM055099.1, on the reverse strand, counting down.
CTAGGTGATGGTGAAATTCCTTCTGATATTGTACACGAAGAATTCCCAGGCTGACAAAGATGAGGGTTCCCTGAATATCTGAAATCAATGTCTCAGCTGTTGAAGTATATTGATACCTTATTAGGAATTGGAGGCAGAAGTTCAAAGAAACTCAGAAGGAACTGATTAGCTTCTGCTTTGTTGATAACCATGGTATCACATGTACATTCACCAATCATGGACGACAACAAACTTAGTAACGAATTCAAGCAAGAGAATTGATGACAAGATCACAATGCAGTACTTAGATGAAAGACAAGACATTTACTACGAAACCATGCTCTTCTCATATCACTAGATTTGATAACTATATTCAACTATCTCAACTGAAACTTTAAATTGCTGGATTAGTACATCTATTTTCAAACTACACTCCATCCCTCAGTTTGAAGTCTCTCCATTTTCTATTGATAATACTCCAATCAAGTATTTGAGTAAACTAAATGTTCACGTGTTAAGGCTTTTCCATTGGGATATGCAATATGCTTGTGTAGGAAAATACATCCTTGATTGCCATTGTGTAGGATTATTCTCCTGTTCTCCTAGTGTTATCTTGAGGCTCCAACAATGACTGCTATAACTCTACACACACAATTTTGTATCGTTGACATCTCAGATAACCAACTAGCTAAGAGATTTTTGACCTAGTTGCACTTCTCATAGAATGGATGATATGCATGCTCATCCTCTAGCTTAGTTCTTCATCAATGCCAAGAACTCTCTTATAATGTCTCGATTGATGCTATATTTCCGAAAGTGCTTATATGAACTTACCATGTGTGTCATATCATGTGGTCTTATGATTTGTCACCAAGTTATAAACTCCATCCAAGTGCTTTTATTAACCCAAAGTCAATCATTGACTAATATCTTGTAAATCCTAAACCCAATCTTGCTAGCTCTAGCCAATTGATGATTGTTGATTTCAAACATAACATATTTCACTTATATGTGATCTATTCTTAGACATGAATTTGGTGAAAGAGGCTTTTAAAACTCTCCCAAGAATCGACCTCTTCAAAATATTAGTTTTAACCTAACCAACAACTCAAAGCCAATCTGGTTCATGTTCTTTCTAATCTTGTACTTTCAAGCTCTACAAAAATCTAGATAAGATGCCTTTTGGCATGGGTGTCTTTTGGCATGATCCTCATAAAAAAAACCTCCTTTCATTTAGACTTCCAAAAGTCTATTTCTATTGAAGTTTTGGATGCACTAAAGTTCTCTTTGAAGTTACTAGCGTCAAAAGCTCAAAAGTTTCTCAAGTTCCCATTGACAATCCATACTTAGATAATCCTAAAACCTATGGCATTTCATGAAACTTGAGCATACTCCAAAGGATTTTTTGATGATCTGCTCAATAATGAACTATGAACATCTTCTTATGCAAATCATGCTTTTTATAGAAATTATCATGCCATCTTGAAAAATTATATATTTACTAATTATGATCGTGATATGTGATCTCAAATATAAACCCATGTTTAAGCATAAATCAGTTCCACCCAAAGACATAATTTTTGCTCTTTTGTAAGCAGCAAGCATTGCTAGTAAACAATACTCTATCAAATATACTTGTCAATTAGACAAAATTCCCATAACACGAGTACTCCCATAATCTAGTTAATTCTACGTAAGCTACTAAATCACAAATTGATATAGTTTTCAATCATAAAAAAATTGAAATGTGTTGTTACTTTATCAAAATGTTTCACGAAATTGCTAGTATATGCTTAATCTTGAAAATGTTTGTGGAAATATACCCAAGCTTATTCTGCATTTCAAATGAATTTGACAAGGTTCATCACCTCAAGTATCATGATCATTTATGGATAGCATTGTTTGGATATGAGAATATATTATTTTGCACAAGCGTTAAGACTTGAACCTGTATATTGATATTGTTTAAATATGTTTAGTGTCCTACACTAGGAAAATGAATAGGATTCCACATGATTTGATCACAACATTGTAGCTAAGGCATGACTCACATTGATTATGTATAGTTTATTCATGCAATTAATTGTGTACCTCAACAAATTGATATGAACTAGAAGCATCTCTTGTGGGAGAAGGAGCTACGTACCACGATCCAAGCCCTACTGAATTCAATGTTTAAAGAAGAATATTCCTCAAGTCACAAAAAAGAATGACATCCGACATGTTGTTTGGACTTAATTGGAGTGATGGACATCTTATTTTTCTATGCATGGCTTTCCTAATAGTACTCAAAGTTTCACAACTATACTTGGTGGCAAGACCTTAATTATAATTTAAGTCGAACATGTCAACCACATGGGAGGAGCTCCAAGAGGCTTTTAAAGTAGTTTGTTTGCCAATTCTGGACAATCTTGAGATATCTTGTAGTTGATATCTAGGTCCCCCAATGTCTATTTGCAAGAATTTAGGATGTAATGATTTGTTTTACTTTGTGTATGGATACTATGTTGATCAAGCCATATTTTATTGTTGGCTTACCCAAGGAATACTTGCTTGAAGAAATCAGCTCCAAAGTTATGAAGATATACTATGTTTTAGGACTAGCTTTCTCAATTAGGTTCGAGAACAATCATGATGTTGAGTTTTTTCTTTTTTGAGAGCTTTGGATCAAACTAGCTATCATCAATTTTGTTCTTTATTGGTTTTTCTAGTCTCTATATGACTTTCATAATTGAAAGGATGGCAATGTAGTAAAGAAAACATAAAAATCCATTTGAAGTAATGTATAAGCATTCATAATTGCCTACATTGTCCATACCTGAAAGTCAAGGATGCATTGTTTGCCAGATCCTGGGGGACTGTTCCATTCAAGCTGTTGTTTTGCAGAAAACTACAACAATTTGCACAACAACAATTGCTTGTCATTTCAAAATCATTAGTCCAAGGACATCATGCTATGAAGAAGCCCAAAATGTGTCAAATTTTCTATGGACCTTTTGATTTACTCTTCATGCCTATGTAGCTTGTGGAGCCAAGGACATTACCCTGGTAAAGCCTATGGGTAGTAGGGGTGTAATGTCTTGAACCATTACAAGGACAATGTGAACAATAAAAAAGGCACCTTCTATGCAATCTTAAAATGTAAATTTAGATATTTAAGATTTTTATGTGGTGAGAGCTTTTTGATTTTCCTAAAAAAGCTACTTTTAAAAGCATCTTCACCTACAGCTCTTTCAAGTATGGAAGTTTAGAAAGCCAATTTGGAATTTGTCCAGTCAGCTGGTTATTCTGCAAATGCCTGATACCAAAAACAATACAAGGTAAAGTTAATTTGGTGAACAAAATTTGCACACTTTAAAAGTTTGTTGCAATATTAAGTACCAATAATTTATGATAGTAGGACATCAAAGATACTTACACGCTTTGAAGATTTGACAACCCACTAAGGTCCGGAATAACTCCAGTTAGGTTGTTACCATCAAGCCACCTATGACAAGCAAAACATTTAGTACTAAAAGATAATATTAGGTACCCCATTGATTTGGACATGGTGAAAATTCAAAACTAAATATGTGCAATGTTTATAACACAAGGCTTTAGGACAATGCAAAACATAAAATTAAACACTCACAAAGTAGTTAATGATGTCAAGTCTTTGATGGCTAAAGGGATGCTTCCGCTAAGATTCATGTTGGATAATTTCCTGCATGTAATTATGGACATTGTTAAGCACACCATATCACTGGTCTCCTTTTAGTAGCTCTTGTGAGCTTATAGAAGGAGAAATAAGCTAAGTTCTATTTATGCTCGACCTGTAAAAAATATTCATTGGAGCTACTATGTACTCATGTCATTCATCTCAAAATATCCTATGAAGGTACATCCTTAGAGAAATATTAGTTAACAAGCTGGTAACAAGGTAAAACAAGAAATCAAGGGATTTTGCTTATGAATAAAATTAAGAGTCTATTATCCGAGCCATTTTCAATTCCCAATATTTGAATTAGATATACTCCTATAACTAGATATGTCTTCTAGTAGACAGATACAATCTTTTGATCTATAGTAGATTCAAACCTTGTTTTGCAAGTGGCATAGACTGAGAAATAATTGTGCCAGTAAAAATTCAAATTTTGATCATTAAGAAAATGAGAAAATATGAAGTCATTGTTGTTAAGAACTTACATTGCTGTAACTTTAGGTGGGCTGTTTGTGTTGCATTCTAACCATTCCCATGTGTATTTTACCGGTAAGCATGGATCCCCAGACCAAGAAGAGAGATTCCAACTATTTTTTAAAACTTCCAATGCTTGAACTACATCCACCACCGCACAATAACATTAGTGTTTAAAAAATAAAGGCTAGTAAGAAATAACTTGTACTAGTTGAGATAATTTGCAAATGCATTATGCTTATTGGAGTTTATGCTAAGAAAAAATCAATCAAAACCAATAATAAACTAAGTTGCATAGTAGAGATGAGAGAACATGTGGAAAAATTTTCTCCCCTCTCAAAACATGTGGCATGGCCTTGTGCAGCTGACTATGAATTATGGAAGAGGTGCTTAGTTGCATAACAGTTCTTATTTTACAAGAGCTTCATCAAAATTTGCTATCTTAGTAATCTTGAGAGATCCTTTGCAATTGAGGCCTTGCCAGTCAATATTCAAAAATTAGACCAAGGAAGATTGCTATACTCGGGGAATGGTCGACTACAACTTATTGTTGCTACATTTATAGGAGATGCATTTTTAAGTGGTCCTCTCTTACTGATTTGGTATGAGTAATATTTCACAAAAAAATTAGGTGATATAGATCAATTCACATTGTTAATTCTTTATTTGGCTCATCAAAATTTTTATTAAGCTAGAGAACATGTCAAACATCTCCGAATTTGTGGAAATGCCTATGGCCATTTGTCTTGATCAACCACTTTGACATCAATAGAATCAAAGTTTCTATGCTCTGCTCTCTACTGCACTTACTTTCTACTTAGACTTATTTTTGGAGCTTAGCTAGCATCTTCACTTTACACAATGACAATATAAAGCCCAATAAAGGATGAATTTTGTGTCATTACTTTCCAAAAGTAAAAATTATACCGTTGAATTTGTCAATCGTGTGAGCTTTTATTGTTTATGAGTCTAAATGTTGGAAATGGTGAACTCAACGACCCTTTTCCGACAATCTTGATTGTCGACACATTTGACACACTCGACAATGACAATAGTCGACAATTAACATCGACAATGATTGACAATGACAATGTTCAATGAAATCTACAATTCCATGTCAAATTCAAAGCTTAGCCTTCGTGAAGAGTTAATACCTCACGCTTAGCTAAAACCATGATTACAAGAGTTAACACGTAGTTAATGCAAGAATAGGAGGTCAATTGCTATTCTAGGTTGCATGGGGATCCTAAGAGGAATATTCTCTCATCATGGGAGAGAATATATACTAGTGGAAACTCGCCCATCTACCTATTGGATTTTCTGATCCTTGTATCTAGGATCCCCTCCTCTCTTGCATTCATTCATCATGGCATGGGAGTGAAGTGGTTAGGGTATTGACTAGCCATTTTCTATTGATTGGGTGGTTCTGCTCCACAGGTATAATTCTGGTTGTATGCAACAAGATCTAGTCAGATCTTCAATAGGCGCTCCTAACATTGGTATCAGAGCTTGGCTTTGCATCAACTGAAAAGTGGAGCTGCTTCTTGTTTTGTCCCAGCTTTTTGGTGTTTTCTCCTTGCTTGTTACTTCCAGGTGGTGGAATTGATCTCCAAGTAGGTGGCTTCTCTGAATTTGGTGTACTTTCAGCCTAATAATCATGATTATGGATTTTCTCCATAGATTTTGATGGAAATCAATGGATTTTTGACGGTTTTTTGTGATTTTTCACCTAGAATTGAAAATTTTGGCTTGGAATTTATCATTGCTACTGCTCTAGTACATTTTTCAGATTGTACTTGCTATTTTACAGTCATTATTGATTGGATCTAATGATTGCATGTGGGAATGAAGACATCCTCATGCAGATTGAAAATTGTCAATGCAACAAGCATGCGAAAAGCTAAAGCATAAGTACGAAGTAAGGACAACTGCATCAATAATGCACCTCCATAATCAATTGTAGGACCTGTGATGGGATGGAGGCGGATTGGACCAACATGTGGAGAGGATCAAGACAATTTTCACACAACTCTCTGCAACTAGACAAGAACATCAAGTCCATGCACCCAACAGTTGATCCTTCATGGAATCTCTACCTCCATCCTACCAGTAGCTTCAAATGCTGATCTTGAGTCTGCTAGAAATGACATTCGAGAGAGCAGTCAATCTGGTAGCAGACGAAAGATTGATGAGCGATAAAGGAGATGCACATGGAGATAAACAGAAGGCCCTTTTCACAAAAGGAAAGAAGAAGAACAAAAACAAGCCCAAGATTGATAAGACTCAAATGAAGTCATCAACGAAGGGCAACAACAACAGAGATACTACAACAAGTCGTGGCATTCGATGGGGGTTCAATCCAAACATACCATTCACTCACTACAAGACAAAAAGACATTCAACATATGAGTGGCTGGTTCAATTCTAAAGGAAAGCACAAGGATGACAAGGCAAATGTAACTAAGTCTTACAAATATGGAGAGAAGAGCGACAATGTGGTCTTAGCTGTTGAGGAAGAATCCATGACTTACATACAACAGATTCTGGCATAATGATTGATTCAGGAGCAACTGCTCACATCATGTGCAGCAAGAATGTTTTGACGAACTACAAGACGTTAGACAACAAAAGAACAGTGATACTAGGAGACGAAAGCAGACACGATGTCTAGGGTGTCGGAACTATCCAACTCCGTACAATGTCAGGACATGCAGAGCTGCAGGGAGTGCTCTATGTACCCACTTTGAAAAGAGATCTACTCTGTGACGAAAATAGTAGATCTTGGCATATGATCAATCTTGTTTGATGGGGATCCATGCAAGATGGTCAATCACAGATCGAACAAGCTGCTGATTGTCACATCTAGGCAAGGCAACTTGTATCAGGCAAAGATTGTCAACAGCTACGACAATGCACTCCATGTGTCCGAAAATGAGAAATTTTATCTCTGGCACAAACGAATGTATCATCTGAATATGAGGATTCCATACGACATGAGCAGAAACAAGCTTGTGATAGGACTCACGATTACAAATGCCAACTCAGACTTCTGCGAAGCTTGCTTGAAAGGCAAGCAACATCGACATCCATTTGTTCATGACGGAGCTGGAGAGCAAAAGACATTCTTGAATTGGTCCATTCAGATGTCTATGGACCTATGAAGGTCAACTTAATTCAGAATCAAGATATATTGTGACATTTATTGATGATTTCAGTAGGATGACTACTATATATTATCTAAAAATGAAGTCTGAAGTATTTGATGCATTCACGAGGTTCTCAGCATTTGCAAAACGACAAACCTCCAAGAGGTGATAACCAAGACGATCTACTTTTTCAATTTTCTGTGCAAAGTTTGGAATTTCAGATGGTCAATCCACAATTAGCCTGACCCTCTGTAAGTGGCATTCTGTCATATAAATAAACGTAGATTTAGCTGCAATTTTTCCCACTGATTTAAAGGCACAATTAAATGGATATATTTTTTAACCACTATACAGCTGATACTAAAACATCAAATATGAAAACGTAGTAACCTGTGATCATGAATAATAAGGAACCGAATGAACTAAGATAAGAAAGACTGTAATGACTCGTGTAAGCTTACCATCCACAGAAGAAGTTCCTGGGACAAGAGTTCCAAGTTCCGAAAGGATTTCGACTGCATTAAGAATTGGACCAGCGGTGGAATGTGTCGTGGTCGAAAACGAAAAAGCGTTGATCGGACCACCAAGATTAAACCCGTTGGAATACACTTCATATCCAATATAAGGGCCCCCAGTATTGTGTTCAACATTTAGAGGCCCAAAGAAAAGTTGAATGTCGGCTGTAGAATTTGCATAATAGATATCAAATATCCTCTCATCCATTGCGCCAAGGTTTTGAATCTCTGCAAAATAGAACACTATAAATTTCTTCATTTCAAGGAGCTGACCAAAAGGATAGTTGAGGAATATATAACCGCTGCTATTTGCAGTTGTTTTGGCTGTTCCCAACACTGCTGATGGTGGCTTCTCAGGAGTGGCTCCGGCTGAGACTCGATGAGAAGTGTTAATGTTGACTACATCGGATAAGTATGTTACGTCGTAATCTGAAACCCAAATCCGATCGTAAGGATCGTCGGGAAACCTGCGTTCAGTTGGAAGAGCAGATATGATCAAAGGCTGTTTACATTTATAATTATTATGGTAGGACATTAACACGACTCCCTTAAACTAACAGAAAGAAGAGTACTGCCGGGATTCCTGACATTTGTGTCAACTGATCTACTTGAAACTTGAAAGAAGCGAAGCTAAACATCAATTCTTCATAGGAAAAGGTATACGTACATCAGGCCAAAGAACCAGACAATTTAATATAAAATTCAGGTATTACCTGATATTCTGACTTGACAGGGAGCCTATGTCAGTTCTCAGGTGGAGGGAAAGCACAAGGCTATTTTGCTGTACAATCTGGTACATTGAGGGTGCGAGGGGTCTCAGTTCCAAAGCTGAAATGAATGGCACGTTGCTTGGAGTGTTTCTTCCCACACAAACACTCAAAGAGTTGTTTTGCATTGGGAAGATCATTTCCTCGTAATGAGAATAGTTATTATCTGGTAGCAACAAAGTAACCAAATCATTGGCATTGAAGAGGACTTCAAAAGTGGGAGGTGCGTTGAGGCCATCATAATTCCCATAGTAGAACCACAATCTTACCAAGTATGTGGTGGATGCTTGCACCGGAATCACATAGCAATTTTTGCTGATTGATGTGTCCGGGAAATATCTCAGATTAGCAAAGTAGCGAAATAAAGTTGGATCCTGAAATGAGAAAGTTGATCCAGTTTGGACGTAAGGGGTATCGGCCACCCAATGCAGGCCAGTATTTGGATCAGTAAAGTTGGAAGAACTCCCGCAGCTGATGCTCAAGAATCCTGCATCTGTTTATTGTCTTCCACATATTAGCTTCCACGTCAAACGCCAACCCAAATGAAAGATATAACACAGCAAACAAAAGCTGTGTGCTTATTGTGATCAATCATGTAGATAGTTTTGAGCATCTATACTATATGTCTAATACCTTTCATGTAAATAGTTAGATTAATATTGATCATAATAATTATTTAATAACCTGTAATCTGTGAAAGGACTGATCCACCAAACAGAAATAGCTCTGTAACAAGGAGGAGAAGAATTAAAGATGAGAACTGATCAACTCGTACAAAGTCCATGTTCATCCTCAAAATATTTAGCACACAATACGCAACCTTCTTGTTGCAGCAATGCAGCTTGAGACGATCAGCAAATTAGCAGTTTAGAACAACCACAACTACATTTAGTTAAACTAAATCTTGCCAGCCCATATGTAAGTCTCTCTATGTATGTTCTATCATGCTATATAGTTAAATTGAAGCTGGTTAGTCAACCAAGGAGCTTTTCTGGTGGCTGCAGCTGCTGCTCATGCGGATGATCGTGCTTCATGCATGGCCAGGTCACAGTTGGGGTTGCAGATGGCATGAAGTTTGAACTAGTCGTTGAGTCTTAAATTATAGTCATCATTGATAAAATATTGTTGCTTGACATTATAATTAGTGTAATGAATGAAGCTCAAGTAATTGGGAAGTGATATGAGTGAGACGTTGGTTGTGATGGAATCACACAAGAGAAGTTACAAATATCACTTTACTATTAATTATACTCCTCTTATAAGAGTACCCTTGGCCTTTACTCGCGGCTTCCAACAAGTGTTTTTTCCTTTTTCATGAAGAAAAAGCAATCTATTCCTACACCGGATTCTGTGCACCTCCTCCTCGCTAAAAGCATGGTTTGGTGGTACAACATGGTATAACGTGGACTTTTAAGGACACTATCTTTTTGGGGTAGAAATGCACTTTTGTATTATTATACACTATTTTTAACTAATACGTTTGATTTGCCATAATTTTTTAATCGTACCTTGAAAGTATGTCATGTAACATATCATTGGAAATCACTTGTCGAGCACTTTCTAACGAACCAAACTCTGCTGAAATTGGACTTACCACTAAAAAGTTATGTCATTTTTAATGTGAACTCAAAACAATTATGAGTAATAAAGTCCCCCAAAAGTGAAATGTACTACAAAAGGTACAGTGAAAAATGGGTTTTTTTTTTGTGCCACCAAACCATATGCTTTCAGGCTCCTCCATATTTTGTTTTTTGTTGTACATTTCTTTCACATGTACCTTCCGTGCAAAAGGTGCGTGTAAAAAACATTTACACACCTTCCACGCGGAAGGTGCATGTAAAAACATTTATGGCAAAAAATCCATTAAAAAAAAGTAAAAACTGATTTTACTTATGGTGGAAGGCCTGACCGAGGGCCTTCATTGCAGGGAGGGCCCTTGCCAAAGGGCAAGCCCCCGACCTGCAAGGAAGGCCCGAGGTCCTCGGGCCTTCCACGACATAATCTCAAGTGAGAAAGTAGACAAAGAACAAACATTTTGTAGAGAGAGAACGTACATTTCGTAGAGAGAACGCACATTCCGTGGAGAGATAGTGCACATTGTAGAGAGAGAATGACAGATTTCGGAGGAGAGACAAAGGTGGATGGATATTCTTCTCATGGAGGTGCTTTCAAAATACAAAACAAACCTGAGCACTTGGCATTACGGCAATGGAAGGGCGTCTCCTGAAGGCATCTCGCAAGAGGAAGGGCTTCTGCCTGAGGGCTACCACCGGACGCCCTTCTTCTTGGGCGGAATGCCCTTGGAGGGCGACCTTCTCCCCCCCGTAACAATGTGCATCTCATCTGAAGTTGTAATTCATTGATGGTTAATCCACTCTACTCTACTCTAGGCCTTCAATTGTCACTTTCATCAACCTTGACCATGTGCATCCTCATATTCATATACATGGTTGGCATTTACGTGACTTTGCTTTTAACAAGCATATCCTTACTATAGCAGCTGCTTGCTTCAAGTGTATGAAGAAGCAAGTAGCCGTAGGGTCTCCCATTTTTCACAACCCGCTAGAACCGTGGATAATAATGGAGATACCCAAGAAACTAAAACTCCAAAGTATAGAGCTATACTTGTGAAGGATTCGAGATCATTCAAGATTCAAATCCTTGTCCCTGATCTTTGGTTACAAAAAAGAGCAAACCAACATTCCTGCCAATGTAGAAAAATCAGCATCTACATAGAAAATGAGATGGAAACTCTAAGAGATACTGATCAAACATGAACCACACCATGAAATGTAGTTGCTATCTATACAATTACAATACCCTATTGTATTTCACATGTGTGGAACCGAAAATAGCAATAAATGATCATTTTACACATAGAATTGCAAGATAACATCATGAGAGTGCACCAATGAGTAGTAGAACCCAAAGAGAACCATGTATAATGATGAAATGAGAGAGAGAAGAAGAAGATCCCTCTCTCCACGAGTTACAACAATATATAATAGGTCCAAATCCTACTTTGCCACTTGGTTTTCCCTCCAATACATTTGCCTCTTGTCTCCTCCAACTTTGTCCTTTCTTGATATGTCTCCACCATAAAACTCCATGATTGAGTCTCCATTTCCATCTTGCCACAAGATATCATCAACATTTGATGACTTGGCCATGAATGAATTACATAATGACCCTCCAATAGCTTCATTTCCATCAGCAAAATCAACCAAGAATGCTAGTACAACTCCAACAATAAGATATTGCAAGACAATGTAGCCAGTTTGTCCATATCTTGACAGTTTGCACACATCCATATGAAATAGCTCAAACATGAGATAGAACAAGTAAAGTAAACTTGAACAACACTTCCTTGCTGCTCCTTTGACCTTACTTGAGTCTTTAAACACCTGCAAAAATAGATCCATATCATCTTTGCCAAATGGCCCTCCTTTGATGATGCTACATCTAAACATCCTTGTTTATACTGCATGAAAATGGCAAAAGATGTAACTAGTAGTACAATAATTACTAGAGAAAATGTAGATCCAAACTGGAAACCAGTATTGCCTATTTTCTTGTGCATGTCTGCACTCTTTATGCAGAAGTTATGATACATTAGAGGAGCTACAAACATCAAAAGGGTCGTCTAAGAAATGCCACGTAGGACAAAAAAATGCCAAATTTTAAAACTCTGACAGACTTTAAGGTCCAGTTTAGCTTAACCTTACTAGTAATGTGTAGTTAACATGACACGATTATGACGCATGCAACTGCGATTTCAGGAACCTATGACGCCCATTATCTAACTTTTTCAAATTTGAAAATGAGATTGTGTCCCTCGTTTTAACTAGCGAGAGAATATGATTCGCCATGGATGAAGAATAGTGTCTATTTTCTTTTTGTCTGTCAGCTGATGTTTGCGAGATGTCTCAATTTCATCTACACATTGTTCTCCCTGCCAGAATGCTCCGATAGCTAAAAGAGGAGTAGTGAAAGAATCCACAGTTTCTCCACTTGAAATGATCGCTCACAGAATCAACCAAAGAAAGAATTATGATTTGTGGATTGACGGAAGTTTGTATCCATTGGATCCGAGCTCGATGCAAGCTCCACAATTCCAATCCATCACACTTTTTGTGTGACGGAGAAAATGGTTTACTGGGTTATTGTGAAAGATTGACGACTTATGGTGTTGCAAACTCGGTTCAGAAAATACAGAGTTTGGAATGTATGTTAAATGGTTTGCTTGCTGACTATAGAGAAAAAAAATTATTACAAACAAAAGAAGATAATGCACATTTACATAATATTATGTTAAATTTGAATGCAAGTAATGATCAATTCCAACAAGCTGTTCAGACATTACGTATATCAAATGACCAGTTAAAAGAAGAAACTCGCATACTAGATAAGAATTTAAAAAGAAACAAGTGAAAAAGAATTCTGAAGGACATTGATGAGCTTTCGCTAAATAGAGGCCAACGGAGAAAAAGGATTCAAGCATTCAAGTAAGGATTTGATTTGGATCAGTTTTATTTTAGTTTTGTGAAGTAGCATGACATTTATTATGTTTCCTATTTGGGTTTCTTGATTTTCATAATAATTTGATCGGAAGTTATAAAAGGACAAAAGTTGGAAAGAGTAAGTATTACTCTCATGAATGGAGCATTGACCAATGCAACAAACTCAAGGGATCTCAACTTCAATGTGCAATCAGAAAACAACATATGGTGGCTAGCATGTTTTCAGGTAAAAAATGGCTGTTATTCATGTGCAATTTCTTTTAGTAATTGTTTTGAATATATAAAAACTTGTGATTCCATATGTTGAACAGGTTATCAAGGAGGATCACGATGTTCTTTCCTGGATTTTTAGTAGAACAAGTTATCAAGATATCATAAAGGATCATATGAATGACAAAGTACTTAGTGTTCCTAAAAGAGGTGAATTTCAAAACGTCCATGTCTATATTGTATGAAATCATCAAATGACATTTCAAGGAACACAAGAGTTTCAAGAGATATTGAAGATCCCAACAGGAAACCAGTACTACCAATTCCTTTACAAAATGTGCATATTTGCACACTTCATGGAGAGGTGAGGTTCATAGAGAAATTAATATATCTTCATTTCTTGTTTGCATGAAATACTAAGCCAGAGTCAGCATCAAAACAAGCAATCGCTCGATTAGAGGACGTGTTGTCAAAAGCAGGCCTTTATAAAGGCCAAGTTAAAATACAAAAAGATGAAAAGCTTTCGGGAAAAACAGGAAACATACCCAGTAAACCTAGCATAGGAGGAGTCAAAGCTCGTCGATTTTTATCAAATCATTCTAAAGAGTCGTCTAAGATCCAATACTCGGTTTGGAAAGATGTTATTTCTGTACCAGAAGACTTTGAAGATAAAGGAACAACAAGGGTAAAGAAGGTTGCAGTTTGGAAAAAGCTCGATAACATGGTTGAAGTGCTTAGAAAAGACACAGTTTCATATGCAGATGCACTCCCATTGGAGAACATCAATAGAGTTTGTAGATGCAGTTCGGGTGGCTTGGGGCTCAGATCACATCACCCACTACATGGTACCATTCATTTGAACAGTGTCTTACAATTTTATAGTTTGAGTATAACTTGCTTGATAGATTCTAACCAATGCATAAGTCTTTGATATTGCAACACATACTAAGGCATCATGCATCATTTTTTGCAAAAAAGTATGGCAATTTGAGTATATGGTCCTCACAAGGAATGGAGAAATCACATTGGCAGGCAAGAGCAACATTTCATCGAAATACACAACATGGTGGAACATCCTCAAAAAATAGTTACATCATTCAGTTATTCCAATGGTTTTATAGACGAGCTCAAGTTCGATACACAACAAGATCAACTGAATATCAAAGATTCAAAAAAGCATGTAAATTTATAAGCCAAAATTAGATTGATGGCATTCAATAAAGATCAAACGTGTGTAATAAAAAATTCTCAGATTTCACATACATTAAATGGAAAAGAGTACAATCATTTTTTTCATTGTCTTTAAGGACAATTTTTGTTGTGTGGTCATGAAAAAAACTTTTTTCTATCATACAGAACATTATCCAAGTTGCCAGGTGCCGCATTATTTTATTCCTTGATACTTATTTCAATTTAGAGGACTTAATTCCCAACTACAGCCACAAAGGCAAGCTATGTCCATCTTTGGGGTCTTGGAGAGCTCCTTCACAATTGAGAGATGATGGTGGTACTGGCAAGTCCATCACCTTGGACCCAACCTGCCATGTTAAGTGAGATTAGGAATATACTACGTTATTGGAAATAAGCTTCTCCATGAGGGTGCTCACTAGTCTACTTGAAGCCAGGGTTTGTAGGAACTATTTTTCATGAATAAAAAGGATAAAGAGAATTCGCATCTAAATTTGGACCGTCATCATCCTTGTTGAGCTTAAATTTTTTGTTGTGTCACATGACTTTATTGATACTCAAAGCCTTTTCACTTTCAAATAGCTTTTGAATTATATTCCCATGTGTGTTGTGGTGGCATAAACTATTGGGAGTGCTAGGGTAACTAAGATTCCTTACTACAAGAGCCTTATATTTTTTGATTCGTTGGGTTTCTCAGGCAAAAGGCTTGTTCAAGATTCTCTTAAAAAATGAAAGCCTTTAACTTGCCTCTCAAGCAAATAATCTTTTAATAATGGGCACTTTATTTTAATGCAAAGTGCACATGTGCTTCATGCATGGGCTGGAGAGTTATGTATGTGGGCCTAGTTACATTGCATCTTAGAAGCACTAATCATAATCTCAAATGACATTCATGAAGCTGACTCCACAAATGAAATGCCACATGGAATGATTATTTATTCCAACAGATCACCAAAGTTTCAAAAAAAATTGTAAGTTATTACATGACGAAAGTTATGGGAATATTCGCATATCTTCCTCACAAAATGACCTTATTACAAACATCAATTTTTTTGTACACATTCGAATATAAACTATGCAACACGAATAGTACTTTTCACATGAGAATTGTCCAAAGACTTGCAAAACAATAAAAAATTTCATGCATCTTTCGCCACATGGCAAGAAATTTAGAGTGTCAATACCAAAATCCGAGGATCATTTTTCATATTATAATTTGCTATATTCAATGCTATTGATGAGCTAGAATCAAAGGCCAATGTATGGCCAAGTGTATGTATTTGGCATGTAACAAAGGCTTGCCTAGTTGTTCAATCATTAAGGTTGGACTATTATGGTTCATATAATATTGAGCTTTGATTCAAAATGACAGGGACCATATCCTCTTTATGTTCTAATGAACTCCTTGTAGAGAATCCACCAAAAGTTTTACATAGATCTAGATCTATTATGCCCAAGGGCTAATATGGCTCTAACTGCATTTTGAAAGCATTATATATATATATATATACACACATGTATGTATATATATGTATGTATATATATATATATGTGTGTGTGTGTGTGTATATATATATATATATATATATATATATATATATATATATATATAGATATATATATATTTATGTATGTATGTATGTATCTATATATATATATGTATGTATGTATGTATGTATATATATCTATCTATATATATATATATATATATATATATATATATATATATATATATATATATATATATATATATATATATATATATATATATATATATATATGTATGTATATATATATATATACACACACACACACACACACACACACACATATATATATATATGTGTGTGTGTGTGTGTGTGTGTGTGTGTATATATATATATATACATACATATATATACATATATATTAAAGATATCTTAGTGAGAGACTGTGTCACACTACTTGTTATGACCAGATTCAGCTAAGGACACGGAATAGTCCTAATGTGGTAGGTCGGCCCTCCAGTGTTCGAGATTATTGGTCACGCCTAGATTTAATTCATGTCAAGGAACCCAGACACTCTAATTGAGACATATGGAGTAGTGCATGTACGTTTTTTGGACATAGGCAAGAGGATTGCATGAAGAGATGTGACCTATTTATAGTTGGACGCATGGGGATTGATGGGTTCATGTATACAAAACTACTCTCTATATATTGGGGTAGGGATTCTCCTGTCGACAACTTGGGGTTTAGGTCACCGGTCCTCTTGCTTTCATATGGCATGGCTTGGGGGCTAGATCTAGTTGTGATCTATGGTTTGGTTGGGTGGTTTGTTTTACAACTAGGAAGAGTAGCCCACCAAGCCTTTGAGTTGATGTCCACCAATGCCTCCAAAAGCCCTCCAATGTGCCTCTCCTCCAATGCTCCTAAGATCCTTCCAAAAGTAGACACACAAGATGGCCTAAAAAATTTACCACCCGATCCTTGCATAAGCAAGCCCTATGTAGCACTCCTTTGCTAAACCACAATCACTACCATCGCAATCACAAGCGTGCTCAAGATCCTACCCCCATCTAAGTCCCATACCAAAGATGGTGATCCTCTCAAGAGCAAGCCAGCCAAATCTATGCTCCCTACACACTAGCCATCCACTAGAGAATAGAAGCAAGCCACAATACAAGAAATCTCCCCTCATTTGGATGCCCTCTCCCTCTGATATAGATGGCCAATGACTCACTCCAAAGCACTATGAAACCCAATGAGAAAAGGGGAGGCAAATGAAAGGCCAAGGGGCTTGCAAGTTAGTGGAATATGGCATAATCCTTAATTATCCTACGATAATATCCTACGTGCCCTAGAAAATCTCTAAGCTCTCGTAGATTAGTTGATTCTAATAACTCTAATATCATTTTTACTTTTTCGATGTCGGCTTGTATACCGTCCTTCAAAATTTTATGTCCTAACAGGATGCCTTCCCTCATTCCGAAATAACACTTGGTTGGATGCAGCTTAAGATATGTCTCTTTGTGAGAGAACAAGTCATGGCAAACAAGTGGAGCTACAACATGTCTCTTCAAATGAGTGTGCGCCTGATATCTTCACCAAAGCATTGGAAAAGGAATTGTTTATGAATCATAAAACATCTCTTGTTGTACTATCAAAATCTATGCTAAAACTAGTTGAAGAGGGAGTGTGAAAAAATCAACTAGTTCGGTTGAGATATTTTGACAATTTTGAGGCCAACATAGAATTTCAACTTAGAGACAGATTTTTTAATGTCAATAAAGGCCTAAATAGTGTTTGTACTATTTTTGGTAAGCAGAAAAATGGATGAGGTCGGATTTGGACCCATTCCAATTGGCTAATCTAGATACATTGCATCTAGTCACTAGAAACTAGGTTTTGTTGAAGTACCTAGAAGTTTTTATTTTAAGGCTAGGTTAGGGCAAGTGGGAAAATGACATTTTAGCAGCTATAAATGCTAAACCAGTGTGGAGAACTGATCTTTCTATTCTCTTTCTATGTGCATAATTCATCTCTTTTGATTATATGTCCATATCTTGAATTCTATTGAATAGAATGTGCATTTCCTTCTTGTACTTGGATCCACACGTGTGAAAGACTATATGCTGCTACTTTTGTATGGGGCAGGGACAGTACCATTATAGTTCATGAGGATGTTGGCGAAGGAAGTTCTAGATTTCTTCCTCTATGTTGAGCGGTTGTTCGCCAATCCACTTCGTGTTGATGGCCTTATTTTGAAGCTGGTATTTCTTGAACCTCAGCTTCTTGTGATGTATCAACATCCATCAGTCCAATGTCCAAATCGTCCTACCCTAGATCTAGATCGTGCGACGATGGTGAAAATGTTGGCATGACCGGCATGTGGATCTGAGGAGTTGTCTCTGAAATTGTACCAGCTGACTATTCGTACTCCTTTATTATTTATTTGGTTTTGACAATTATGTGGTGACCTTCTCTTTAAGCCTATTGAACCTTGCTTGGAAACCTGATAACGCTTGTTGATAGGTATGAACTTTCCGAAGTAGGTAAGTGCTCTTGTTTTGAGAGACATGACACTTTGTTATGGGTGTGTGGATCAAGTTATCTCGCTCTTTTACAATGGCATCCAACTCCTTTAATATACGCTCTTATTTTAGCTATGTCATATCCAATTGGCCTTGCAAGAGAGGAGTCTACTGTTTAGCATCTTGGATGACTTTGTCGACTTTATCTTGAGCATTTATCAATGCTTCCTAGATTTTGGCCACATATTCTGCTAATGTGTCTTCATGTTGCTTGGCCTTCTTGAGGTCGACCGTATCACATGAAGAGTTTCTTTGCCCTACTGTCAAACCTCAATCGATCTTGTGGTGCCAAAGGTCTCTCCTCCACACCTACAACAATATTCATCAAATCATTCATCTCTAGCAAAGAGTCCATCCTCACCTTCCAAGTTGAATAATTTTTGTTGAACTCTCAGCCCTTGGTCCGGCAAAGGTGTTGCTCTTACTCCTTGGAAGGGATGAAGAAAGTCCCTTTGAAGGCTGCACAGTCTCGTCAAGTTGTGGATCTTGATAAAAAAAATTGACTTCAAGGGGTGAAGGTGGTGAGGCTAGTTGACAAGTGGTGGGCGGTGGGTTAGTTATGAGATTGTATTCAGTTGTTGATAAAATGAATTGTTTCAAAAAAATGGTCATCGTATTTTAAAGAAGATGTTGTGGGTATGGTGTTAGAGGTGGAGGTAGAGGTGGTTGAATAAGTAGAAGGAAAAAATGAAGGTTGGTATTAGACAAAAATGGTTCAGAAAAAAATGAAGGTGAATGGGACAACTGAGTGTAGGTGGAGGAACCCATGGTAGGTTTACGGAGGGAGCCGATTGTGGAACCTTGAAATTGCATGCCAAGTCCAACACTCTGCTGGTTGATAGATCGGCTCTGCTCAGGTGCTTGACTATCATCGTTGTTGTCATCCTTTTTCAGCACTGATACACCTTCATCAAGTCTATAGGATATATTCCAAATGAGGTCCATCTATTTCTTAAACTGGAGGAGTTTCTCTTGTACTTTATCAACCTTTTCTCAGAGTGCTAACGACCTCTTATTGTTTTCTTCTTCTAAAATCTGATAATTCCTTTTCAAGGCTTCTTGTTTCTTGATTAGGAAGACATACTTCTCCATTTTTATTGTTGTCCCTAAAGGTGGAACATGTACTTTTATATCTTTTGGACTTATAGGTTGCTTGATCGTCGTCATCACATTAGTTAATCTCTTATTTTCCTAGGTCAATCAAAAAATGGTACGGAAATAGGTTCATACTTGGAATGAGGCCATATCTAGTCCGTTGGGCATAAAGACAAGATTCATCACTTTTGAATCCATCGGAAGGAAGGTCGGCTACAAAAAGTCTCTTGACAAAAAGAGAGTTGAGAAAGACAAAAAAGAGACACTCAATTATGCAGGGCTATCTTGATAAGCTGCTACAATAGTTGAAGTTTTTGCCAGTGGGACCTACAACAATATAGGGGAGGGTAATGTTAGCTGATGCCATGTCTCGAGGTGTCGATGCAATGAAACACGACTCAAAAAGAGTTTTAAGTGGAGTTGTAGTTGAGAGCCGAGTCTGAGAGCACGTGAATTACTAGTGCTAGGCTAAGTTGTACATTTTGTGAGCCCCATGGTAATTCCCAAAAGATGGAAAACCATGCGGGAGCTAGTAATTTGGGCCCTCTCAATTTGAGATGTATTTTTAATAAAGAGGCCTCCCAATAATGAGTAAGTTAAGGGATGGCCCCCTAATTATGTGTAAATCAAGAGCTGGAACCTAAAATGTTATAGAAGTGGGTTCACCCACTCGTGGATATTTAGGAGAGCCTTCTCCACGAGTTTCCAGAGCGTATGAATTCATTAGGGGAGTTTTGAGCTCAAAAAAGGCCTTTTAAGAATTCGTGCAAGATGTCTTTTGTATCATTAAAATATTATAACACTAATACTTTTGACTTGCCATAACTATTTAATCGTAGCTCAGAAGTATGTCATCCAACATATCATTGAAAGTCCTTGTCAAGCGCTTTCCAATGCACCAAACTCCGCTAAATTTGGACTTACCACTAAAAAACTATGCCATTTTTAGTGTGGAATCAAAATGTGGACTCAAAAAGTTACGTTACGTAGATTTCAAATTTGAGTGTTTTGATTGGTCCATGTATAAGAAAAATTTGAGAAAAATTATAAAAAGAATCTTTACAAAGGGTCTTTTTGGATTTAGAACTCATCTAATGATAAGGAGATGTTATTGCTCTGTTATTTGAAGATCCTACTATTTGCATTTCATTCTTCATGCATTCCGTTTGGGTACTTGTGTATAAATGTGTTTGTTGATTCTTTCTTCTTCCAGGTTTGGTTTTGTGATTAACATCAAGTAGATGTGCAAGGCTTAGTGGCAGATCATAACCATTCTGATTTGATGCTACTTTGTGCTTGACTCCCTGAGGAGTTTTTATTACAAATGTTGAGTGATATTTGTAATAAATACTTTGTAGGATTTACAGTTCTTAGATTCAGTTTTGTTGATCTGGTCAATATGAGTAAATTCGTTCTTATTCATTGTTTCTTGTTTAGTATAGAGACAGGCAAGGTAATCATACTTTTGATGAGGATGGGATGTTCAAGATGCAAATGAATATGCTTTTGTGATGTCTTCATGTATGCTTGCTAATGATGGAGATCTACATTCTTGGTGGATTGATAGTGGAGCAAGTTCACACATGACCTTTCACAAAGAGTACTTCAATTCTTTGTTGGCACATGGAGATGACAAGAGGGTGATCTACACGACCAATGATGGTGAGTGTGCAATCAAAGGGATTGGCACAATTCCTATTTCTCTCTCTACAAATATGAATGTTCATTTGGAGGATGTCTTGTTTATTCCATCTATTACCAAGAATCTACTTAGTGTGAGCCAAATGCTAAGTAAAGGCCTCAAGGTGGAGTTTGATGGAGATGCTTGTTTGATCAAAAGGAAGGATGTCTTGATTGGAAAAGATAAAAGACAAGGGAAGTTGTTCAAACTAGATGCTTGTGTTATTGCTAACTAAGTTGGATGTGTTGCAAGAGATCAAATACCTATTCAAGAGGTTTGGCACAAAAGGATGGAATATCTCAACTACAAGTCATTAGAGGTAATGGCTAGAAAGCAAGTTGTGATTGGTCTTCCAAGTTTCTTAAGTGATGTCAAACATGTTTGTGAGCCTTGTGCTTTGTCCAAGTCACATAGACTACCTTATACTAGATCTATTTCTAGATCTACAAAGCCTTTTCAACTTGTACATTTGGATATTCATGGATATTCTACAATTAGCAATAGTGGAACTAAGATGTATGTAACATTCATTGACGATTTTAGTAGATTTTGCTGGATCTATCTACTAAAGAGCAAGGATGAAGTGTATGATGTCTTTGTCAAGTTCAAGGATAAGTGTATGATGTCTTTGTCAAGTTCAAGAATGCAAGGGAGAACCAATTTTCCACAAAGATCAAGTGCTTGAGAGGTAGGGCAGAAGGGATAGAGTGTCGTTGTAGTATGTTTCTTTGTCCTGCTTGTCAGAGGACAACTCAGGGGCATCACTCTTGAACGCACTTACATTCTACATAAAGATGCAAGCTTATAACGCCCTTTCACAGAACAGAGTGCAACCCAAATGAACATTCTATAGATTCTACTGTTACTTACTCTAAAAACGGATTACAATCCTGACTTATTTCAATGAAATGGAGTCGAGAGTTAATCTGGTTGTCAACAAACATTTTATGAGAAAGGGAGAGAGAGAAGAGTAAGGTTCTATCATTGTTGTGGATTTATGGTTAATGGTAGTAGGGTCAATGGATGTAGTGTTAATGCTTAGTGTTAATGGATGTTCGTGTTAGATCCTCCATTCATGTTGAAATCTGAACTATACTATCGCTCTCATGGGAACGAACCTCCGTGTGACAACCAACTCCGTCTCTTTGATGCTAGATTGACTAGATCTTGGATTCAGGTTAGGCAAGGAAAGAAACCCACTACACACAAGAAGATCCCATTCTTCATAAGAGATCGATACTCGAAATCCATTGCTTGGATCCACTCTTCTTCTTTTCTTGCTTGATCTACACTTGTCGGCTCATCCAAAGAGGCTAGGAAAGCAACATAATTTCCAGAAACTACTTGCTTATCCTTTTGATCATATGTGAGCCTTGAGGGTACTTGTCTTTCTCTTGATGTTTTCCGTGTCTCACCACCATCCAAAGTAAGATCCTTCTCATCAACATCAAGAACGTTAGATCATAAGCTTTCAATCAAGCTATAACACCACTATCTTTGGATCTACAAGCAAAGAGATAAAAGGGACTGAAAATCACTGATTTTCACACGTGCGGAATTCCATAATTTCACATTTTGGTTGGCCTTTGCATCAAATGGATGTGAAGTCTGCTTTTCTAAATGGTGAGTTAGAAGATGAAGTGTTCATGAATCAACCTGAAGGCTTTGTAGCGAAGGGACAGGAAAATAAAGTATGTCGCTTGAAGAAAGCGCTTTATGGTCTTAAACAAGCACCACGTGCGTGGTATAGCAAGTCTGAATTTAGCAGACTTTGGTGCATTGGAAAGCGCTCAACAAGGGTTTTCCAATAATATGTTAAATGACATACTTCTAAGCTATGATTGAAAAGTTATGGCAAGTCAAAAGTATTAGTGTTATAATATTTTAATAATATAAAAGACATCTTGCACGAATTCTTATAGGGTCTTTTTGGAGCCCAAAACTCCCCTAATAGTTGCCTTGGAATCCGCAAACCCTCCAACAGTATCCCCTACCAAAATTGGTGGTGGTCCCATGACACCTGCAATATGCAGTTATTGGGGACTTTTATTGGCTTCGTGCCGAATCTTGATTAAGTGATACTGCACCTTCTCCATAAAGTCAAGGCGTGCAGTATTGAAATCCAAATTATGCGGCAGGAAACAACGGTGGGCTCCGGCAATCCACTTGGAAGTTGTCCATGAGGTGAAGCGAGATTCCCAAGAGCCTCACATCATAGCCACACGGAAATACAGGCAAGCAATCGGCAACTGATCTTTGATTTGCTTTGAGGCCGTCAGTTTATTTGGATCAAATGCCAGGGTAGGAAGGCAATCGTACCATTTGGTTGCCACTGACGCCAACAGAGTTAGATCTTTTGCAAACATTGCCGATTGTCGCACCGTTGGATCCGAAGAGTGGACATACTCTCTCTAATATGCTTGTAAGGCCCGTGTGGAAATCCACTGAATTATTTTATCTGTAAGACTGGTGGAAGATTGGCCAATTGGGCATATGGATGGTGATTTTATCCATAGCCAATCCCGAATCTTTCCCTTTTTGTCTTCGCGGCATTGGCACGTAATAAGGATCTACCCGCAACTGGCGAGGGCTGGCGATGTAACTCCCAATTGATTCCGAAGTTTTCTCAAATATCGTGATTCTCTATGTCGGCTGCTCTCCCAGTGCAGGTATTTTGTCCAATTCTTTGTCGGCCTCGATCTCGGAGGTCTTAAATTTGAGAACCCATCCACCACGCGAGGACTCATGTGGATGCTGCTTTAAGAAGGTCTAGATCTGGTTCTCCACGCTGATGGGCCATCTGAATAAATGGCTTGTCCTTGATGAGGATGGACCCGCTTGTATTGCCGGTATAGTTGGCAGTTGATCTGCTAGATCTGGAGCTCTCCCCTGGTCCATGCTCAAATCAACCCCTGTACCCATCTGTACAGCTTCTTGGCGCGAAGGGGAGAATTGCGGCATGACTGGGACGGGGATTTGTGGTCTAGCTTCCAACACTTGAGCGACGGCTTTTTCATAGGCATTGATGGTCTCTTTTGCCTTTGCCAACTCGGTTGAAGCTGCTTCTCAGAACCTATCAAAGCGGCTTTGGAATCCCTGAAGGGCCACTTTGTATGTTTCCACTTTCTTGAACAAATATGCAATCTCCATCGGTGTGACCGGATGATCGGGTATTTGTGTTTGCAGATATGCATCACGCTCAAGGGTGGTCGCATCCAATTCACCTTGAAGCCGTGTGCGATCTTGTTCGGCCATTTGTAATTTCCCCTTCAGCAGTTGCACCTGTTGCTTGGCATCTTGCATTGCCTTCTCTACCTGATCCTGTGCGGTTGTCAGGGCATTTTGCAGGGCGCTGATGTAGGCTTCCAAGCGATTAGCTTCTTGCTGGGCCAATGTCTTTTTGCTTTCAACCTTTTCTTCATGTTGCTTGGCGATCTTCACCTCTCGATCTAGCTGGACAATTTTTTTGGCTGATCAGCGTGTTTTCAGATCCTAAATCAGAGATCCTATGCTCCATTTCTTTCTTCTTATCCAGCATAGACTGGATCACTTGCCCAAGGCTTGAAACTAACCCAAGAGCATCACCAGAATCGACAGTCATGGAGGTGGCAGCAACAGGAGACCCTGATGGTACTGTCCGTGGTAGGCGTGGAATAGGTGCCAAAGTCTCCTCTTCTTCAAAAATATCCTCGTCTTCAAACCCTTCAGGCACCGTGGCGTCGAACTGCTTCAATGACTTGACAGCTATGTCGACCTGAAGTGTGGCTGGGCTACCCTGTGTGGGTGGTTGCTAACTGGCATCTTCGACACCAACAGTAGCTTCATGGATATGCCCGAATCCTCTTCCAGGGGATTGGGGTTCAAAGGGTGCTGGGCTCTAGGGCATTTCAAAGATTTCGGTGGCCCCAAGGGGGTCAGAATCATCGAACATATCCATGAAAAACTGTGTGTTGGGTGAGGTTGCTTCGATGTGTGGGGGTGAGGCGGCCTGGACAGCTATGATGGGAATGGTAGACCCAATGGTCACAGACTATCCTTGTATGGGAGCAGAGGCGAGGGAAGCATCAGAGGTGAGGGGAATGGAAAGTTCAGTGTGAACAACAACAGGGGGTGGAAGCGCAGTTGACGAGGTATGCCTAGTACGACGTCGTGACCCGGAAGGCGAGTCAGGAATTACGATCTCGCTACGTGGACGACGACGACTATGAGAACTTGAGGCCTGGTGAGATGACTTGGCCGGTGCTTCTTTGTAAATCGAAAGCACAGAATCCAGGTGGAAGCCATGGATTCTGTTTTCTAAGTGAGAAGCGGCTAAGAGGGACAATAGAGAGCCAGCGGCAAACTGCTGCTTTGTATTGGCCTTAATAGCTCATTCGAGCTCACCACAAACAGTCTTGAACCAATTATATGGTTCAAGAGGGGCTTTGGCCAACTTTATGTGGGACTCAACTATCTTGTGAAGGATTTGTGATGTGATGCGGTCTTTCCTGAGGTTGCCAACCATCAAGAAATGATCCAACAATTGGGCAGCGACATGGATGGAAGGCTCAGTGATGGCTTCTAGAAGGTAGCCATCATTAGTCCAATGCAGATCGTTGGTGAGGTCAATGTATGGCTTGATGGCCTGCTTCGCGTGCTTGTGATTGGGTGAGGCGTGTGTACCGGATGAGATTCCTATAGCGGCAAGTGCGGCCTCAGTGACGCGCACCTTGTGTGTGGCTCCTTGGAAGGTGATGTAAAACTTGGATTTCTCTTCCTTCCACGTACTGAAGGCAAGGGTGATGAAATCCATATTGATGCATCCCGAAAAGGCTCTCTCATGAATACCCATCGCAGTAAGTAGAGGCTCCGCAAGGGTCATCCATTGAGTGACCATTCTTGTGCTAGGAAGAATCATGATGTCCGTTGCAGATGGGACATCACGATGGATAGTATAGCACGGAGACTGGGAAGTATTGGTAGAAGACATGATGATTAGAAAGGAATTATAACCGCGCGAGATTGTATCAGAAGGCAATGCAAGAAATTTGGAAGGCTTTGGTCACAAGAAAAATTCGCAAGGGCTTCCCTAGCACAAGTGAGGAATGAATCGAATTCAGCCAACTTATAGGTGAATTTGGTCGGTCCATTACACTGAATAGTAGTTGGGTTGATCAGTTCTGAACAAAAATTTGCAAGCATGTACAGTACTGTAAAAATAGGCTATAAAAATCTCGACAAAGGTTTCTAGAGATCTGAACCTATCAGGCGAAGTTGGCGAAGGATGAACCTTCGCCCAGGAGGGTCCTTCACCCAGGTACTGTCATAAATGCTTTTTTCCACAATTTGAACCTATGGACAACCTAATTTGACAATATAAGATCATCTAGCAGGTCGACGAAGGTTCATAATGACGCTATGATGCTCGGCGAAGGTTCCCAAAATGGCATATCACTGAACATTTGCCTAACTCAGAAATTGAATTTTCTCTTGTCAGAAACCTTCACCCACCTCAATTTAGATAAATCAAGGGTGGATGTACAGTCTGAATAATTTTTTTGAGTTATTTCTACAGTTTTTTTTGTTTTTTTTTCTATATTCTGTTCTGGTTTTGCCATTTTCTGAGAAAGTTTTTTAAGATTTCTTTTTTTTCAAATTCTTTTGACAAAATGAGCATGTGGACACCCAATGCCACATAACACTATGTGCAACTCATTCTTGGAGACACCTTTAGAAGCAAAATATTCATGTACATTTAGAACCAAGAATTTTTGTCATCATTTTCAGGTGGACATCCAATGAAAAGTTGGCATGTAGCAAATGAAAGTTATAACTAGATGTGTATGTGAACATCTAGCACATAACACATCTAGTCATAAATTTCATGTGCTTTGTGAACTATTTATTTCGAGAAGCTAGTTTCCTAGAACCCTAACTTTATATCTTTTGCTTCTAGGATTTTGGTGGTTAGGTACATCCTCTTGGCCTACCTGGTTTACTTCTCTTCCATATTTGTCGTTACTCATTCCCTCCGCGATTCCCTTTCCAAGATATTCCGTGCGTTCGTTTGGTCTTGGAAACGGTCTCTACTTCCTTGGGCCTTTTGTCCAACTGTAATGATGGACGAGGGTCTTGGTATTCCTGACCCCTCCCTTAAGAACGGATCCTTGGTGCTTTGTCGCCTATCTGCTCTCTTGCATCCTTCCTAGCATTGGCACTCTCTTCTTCTGTCATGCTTGGTCGTCGCTACTGTTGTTCCTTCCTTGATGCAGCCTCCTCATCTCCTTCTTGTTCCGCGTCTTGCCTTCTCCTTGGCCTCTAAAGGCCATACTACTCTGTGTCAACTTGTCCACATTTCCCTTTGTCAAATTTTGGCCTCCTATGTTCTTTCTTAGAACAAGCGCTCACTCCTCCACTCCTCCACTTGACCTCCTTGGACCATGTCTGCTCAGCTATCACCTTCACAAGAACCCTTCCCTTTTTCCTAACTTCCTTAATTCCCTCTGATCACTTCCTCAATCTTCCTCTTGTTGGCACAAAGGCTTTCCATTGCGCATTCTCTCCCTATAGAGAAGCTTGGATACCTTGCTTATCGCATTCTCACTAAGTCCCTGTCTTTGTTAGCTAAATGGCCCCTTTTGAATGACCACCTTTGCCTTGTTAATTGGAGGAAAAAATTGTAAAACACTTGTTTTATCATTGTCACAAGGCACTTTGGATGGAATTTGTGCATCTCCTTCTCCATTGGAGACTCCCCTTATCTCTTTGGATTGACATCGTATTGTTGGGCGACTCTCCTATCACTGATCAGTCTGCACTGGCTTTTTGGCATGTCTGGAGTTTAGCGGTTATTTAAAAGATCTGGATGGCATGGAATTAGCAGGTTTTTGAGGGATCTGCTCCCTCTTTCTCGACTTTTGCGTGTTTTCGTTTCACTACCTTTTCTCTGCATACTACTTAGTGATATTTTTGTACCTGTAACACGATGACATTTGTTTCGGGACTTTGACCTGAAAAAGAGTAATCTTTTTTAGTGTTTTTTAATGGTCCTAGTTTAAGGCCAAACTCATGGATTTTTTTAATAAATCTCTAAATTTTGTTTTTAAAAAAAGCCAAAAAATACATATCTTAAATAAAGAACTACAAGTTTTTTGTTGCAAACTTCATAAAACCATCATAATTACAAATAAAATAATAATTCAAGAGAACAAATGATTTTTGAAACTCAAAATTCCATTGAAATACAAAATAACTTAAATTATATTTGCACATTCTTTTTTTTGAAGTACATTTTCTAAGGAATTTTCACTGATGTCTCTTAATTCAGAACTTGACATATTCTCAACACTCTCGTTTTCAGCGGATGAAGTGGAAGACCCGTCTTCTTCATCAGAGTCAACTGGCATGTCTTCCTCAGAATTCGCATCTAATGTTGACAAAAAACCTTGTAAATCAACTTTTCTCTGTTGATGACGAGTGGAGGATGATGGTTTTTCAAGTAATCCAAGTCGTTCTGTCAATATAGATATTGTTGACTTTTGTAGATGATTGGTCATTGTTAATTCAAAATTAAATGCCAAAACATCTACATCTTGTAGATTCAAATCGTCGACTCTTGGTTGATTTTTTGGCAATCTCTTTCTCGTGCCCTTTGGATCTACTTGCAACATTTCGAATTCGTACCTTCTTAAAAAAACATTCGTTGAAGTGGTGCGCAATCAATGGACACGTAGTACTTTTGTTTGATTGCTATTTTGAATAAAACCAAGTACTTTGGCAATCCAAAATGGATGTCCCTCATTGTTTTCTGAAGCTAGAAGTGCAAACCGCGCCATTTCATTTTTGTAGCTTTTACACTTTGCCTATTCTTCCTTGAGCCCACATAAATTTCACGTTCCTCACCTTGCACAAGCTGCAGGAAATCATTATCTCGAGGAAGATCTGAAGGTTCGACAGTCGTAGTTGATGTTCCTAATTTATGAGGCCAATGATATTCATCAGTTGTTGATGTATGTTCGAGATTGAGCAAACTGATTTTTTGTTCCTCGAAAAAGTCCATCCACCAATGTTGATCAAACTCATCAAAAAAATGATAAGCTGCTTGAATACTTGATTCCAAAAAATTCAATGAGGCAAATGGATCAATCTCATGATATTCTCTTTGCGCCTTTTGTTCTTCTAGCAAGGACTTCAAGGGAGACAACACAACAAGCTTGATTTGAGTCGAAGAAATGTTAAGCAAAAATCGAACTCCTTCAAGAGGTAGCCACGAAATTGAATTTGAAAATAGTTTGCCCCATAATAATATAATGTCTGATTCGTTACATTTGATTTTAAACTGGTGCTGAAAGCTAATATCATTAATATTAGCTACGCATCGCTCTGTTTCGTTGGACGCCTTAACATAATCAAAAAATCATGTGTGTCTGATTGATGACATGTTTGGCTTTGGCACATACGATTCCTCAACAATGCTTTAAAGCATTGGTAATGAAAATGCTTTCTTGCATCTCAACCTCTTAGAAAAGCAACTAAACATTTGATCAATTTGATCGTGGGTATGTCCTACCAACAAAAATCCTATTTTTTTACTTTTTTGAATTTTTTTTTTCTTCAATAGCATAGACAAGTATGCCAAAACAGTTTGATTTTTATTTTCCCTAGTAGTGTTGTCAAGCTGCAAATAAAGTATTTCTAGAAGATTTTCACCAAATTCGCAAATTATCTTATGTACAACGGTGATCGTCAAATTTGGATCATTTCGAGCATTGGGATAATTAAAAAAGACCTTGGACTCCAAAGTGCCATTAAACACAAGTGCTCCAATAAGATGAACCTGAATAAAATCTGCCTCATTCAAATATTTGGGCACTATGACAAAATGAGACAACATTGTTTTCTTCTGATCCATGCCATCAATAACAAGTCCCAGATATTTTTGTGGACATTCCAAACATTTTTTTCGATGCTTGGCCAACTTTTGTCTTTCAACTGTTTGTTATCTTTGTGCAGTTGAAGAGCTTTTGTAGCATCCACTGAAAATACAATGATTCACTTATTTAATAAAATAAAGATCATACCATAATGGTGTTAAAAAAGACTACAACATAATGGTGTTCAAAAAGACTTCAACATAATTTTTTTCAAAATAGAAAGTATTAAAATGAATGACAAATTTATTTAATATTTACTTTTCTTGTCATTGGTCTTTGCAAGTTGTTTTGCAGACTTTAACAACTCACAAGTGGAACATACTGTCATTTGTGATTTTTTAAAAATCTTTACCAGTCCAAAATCTCTTTTTCAAATTCTAAGAAAAAATGAGTAACTCAAATAGAGAACATTTTTTGTTTTTGAAAACTCTTTGTACATCAAAAATATTTCTAATTTTATAAAATTATCCGACAACTGAAAATATAAGAAATTAGGTAATTTTTTTCCGTGCACATCTATGAAATGCTTTAGCCAAGCAGTTGCATTTAAAACATCTGGAGAAACAGTTCGACCCTGTAAGGATCTCCGTAATGTTGGGTCTTTCTGAAGTCCTGCATGCATTCGTTGAAGCCGTGAGTTTCCGATTGCGTGAATTGCTTTGTAAGCTTTGTGACAAACCTCCAAAACATTTAAAAAATACAAAAATGAATTTTTGTCCGGCCTCACTGTTGCACACAAATAGTAATTTCTCTCATCCTTACTTCGTAAAAAGAAGTTTGATCTTTATTCTTCAATTTCTCTGATACTCAGCTTTTGCAAACAACAGGATGAGCAGCAAATAATATTCCGTACCTTTCGAATCTCAGATTTTGTAATCAATTGTTTTTGACGATTCGTTAAATCAGGTGAGGATCTCGAGTCTCTCTTGTATTTTTCTTTTTGTTTGGAGTCTGATCTATAAATTGAACCTGTGACACTAGTAGATGCTTGAACTGGTTGAGAAGGTGTTGGAATTTCATGATTGAGAATTTTGGCTCCAACCCCAAAATGTTCTGGACCCTCAGAAGGCTCTAAATTTTCAACGAATATAGCCCTTTTAGATTTAACACAACGAACATCACTTTGAGAAAGTCTCCTATGAACATGAGAAAAGCTTGAACGTTGCGGATCAACAAACCTACGTGGATCTGTTGATTTACTAGAATCAGTAATCGAGTGAATTGAAACTTTTGACTCATCACATAATGATTCAACTTGTTCAAAAGAACAATGTTCTAGTTGTGTCGATCCTGTATCTGAAGAGGAGGACGAGGTCGAAAGATTTGATACAAGCTGAGTTACAGACGTCATTTCTTGAAAAGTACTTGTTTGAAAAATTTCGGATGATGAACGGGTAAATGATGACGATGCCACATCGTTTACCAAAATATGTTCAGATTCAAGAGTGGCTTTATAAAAAAAGCTTTCATTGGGAATGTCAGATGAAGATATTGCACTTGTTGCAACATATTGAGTTACAACTATTGGAATAGAAGAGGTAGAACTAGTTGACATCGTAACCTCAATTTTTTTTTAACTACGTACTTATGCTAAGCATAGAACCGTTCAAATAGTTAACACCACACTAAATGTGCTCCACAAACATAACTGCAACCTATACTGGTCATAGAACAAATAAAAACCTATGCGAACCTCAATAGACATATACAGAAAAACCAACTAAATGCAAATGAGCAACAAGCCTAAAAAGTAACTGGTTAATAAAAATTTTCGACGGCTACCATGCCTTAAATACTGTTTGGCAGCATTCTTAGTGGTAGATTTAGGTTTAGGGCTAGGGTTAGGGTTAGGTTTGGACTGTCCGGGCTAATACTCGAGGTCGGTGTGGGGTGAGGTGAGTTGCGGCAACTTGGTCCCGAAGTAAACTGGAGGACTGGCGTGAGACGGGGGTCTCAAAAAAACAATTATTTAAGGACCATAGTCCAAGCATAACTCACCTCATTTGCGAATTCAGAAGCCCACATGCTGCCAGAGCAATCGCTACGACCAAGTCACGGCTTTCTATAAGATTTCGCATACGTTCTTGCTTCCAGAATTCTTGACGGTAAGATTACTGTCATTTTCTAGCTTTGCTCTATGCTTAGCATAGGTAATAAATTCTTGCATTAGAAAATATTCATATCTTAATTTGTATTCATCTTTTTGCAACATGGGTAACCTTTGCTCAGCATAGGTGCCTGCACCAGTCCTCTTCTTTAACCTATGCTGAGCATAGGTTGTGCTCGGGTCCTTAGTAATATCTTATGCTCATCATAGGATTCTGGTGTTATTTCTTTATTCTTACCACGGTTCGACCTATGCTGAGCATAGGTTGCATCTCTGGTCCTCTTCCAACCTATGCTTATCATAGGTTAGCAAGCAAATAGCGAAGACATCCTATGCTCAACATAGGTTGGAGAAGAGCGTGCGAGTAACAACCTATGTTGAGCATAGGATGTCTTCACAATTTGCTTGCTAACCTATGCTAAGCATAGGTTGGAACAGGACCAGAGATGAAAGCTATGCTCAGCATAGGTCAAAAGGAGGTTAGAATTGAAGAATCTCGTCTCCGTCCTATGCTAAGCATAAGTTGTTAGTAAGGACTCGACCACAACCTATGCTTAGCATAGGTCGCTACTCGTATTTTCTTGTTTTACAACGCTTTATCTCAGAAAAGTGATCCTTTTGGAATGTTTTAGTAAGAAAATATGTTGAATTTGTAGTTTTGTTTTTTAAATTTTTTTACAAAAATGGCTTGTTTTATTAAAGTTTTCAGTATTTTAATTAAGATAGCGTTTTAAATTTTCCTAAAATGTCTTTTTTTTTTCTGCAGATTCTCAATTGTCTTTGATAATTTTCGAAATGTCAAGGATTTCTTTTAAAATTTCGGAGAAATCTCAAGATATTCCGTTAAAAGATAAGAAAATTCATGTACTATTTCACCAAAAGGGTCAACAGCACAAAGCTTTCGGAGCTTTTTATTCATTTAGCTGAGAAGCCTGGCAGAGGAGACTCACAATTCAAAGTTCAAGGAAGATTGCTTGTTGATCAATAAGATGAGGATCAAGAAGAAGGTTTTGTGAATATACCTATTTTCATTTTGAACGAGACTATGATAAAGATCCGACTTTGTCAGGATGAGGCCATCAAAGCCTATTTTGATAAAGCTCTAGTTACTTTGGTGAGTAATTATAAAATATATTTTTAATCATGTTTGTTTCATGCTTAGCATAGTTGTTATTAGATATAAAATTATTTAAACTTTTAGATTTAAGCTTTTAGTCATTATATTTTAAACTTGATTTTTGTTTCTGTCCAGAGGATGAAGCAATGCTTAAAAATGGTTTTAGCTACTATTGCTGAGGGAAAAGATCCGGTCTATTCATTACGGAGTTCAAAAGGTGTATCTATTGGACCTCGCAAGCCCGCTTCTACCATTGCTCAGGTCACAAAGCCGGCCTCTGAAAATGTTGAGGATGAAACTGTAGCCGTCCCTCATCCCAAAAAAAAAAAGATCTCATAATCGCCCACTAGACCTAAGTCACACCCAAAGGCCATGGCTACACATCGCCATAAGTCCATCCCTTTTGCTGAAAGCAAAAAAGCGCCACCGAACCATCTTTGTCGCTACTTGGTGCATCCATCCGCCCATTACAACACAGCTCCGAACTTGCCAAATTAAGAGAGGATATCCATAAAACAAAAAAAATAAAAGAAACAACTTTAATTTTAGACATAAATCAGTGTGATAGGCCACCTATAGACCCAATAACAGGAGACATGCCAATGAAAGTTAGAGAGCCTAATGAAACACATGTACATAATTTAAAAATAAAATTTAAAGATCATACGCAGGCCATAGTCACTCCCTTTGTTGTTTTGGTTGATCCCAACGAATGCAACGATGTTGCAAATTTTGAGTTTTCTTTATTAGATTCATATCATTTTTTTGTTCTTAGGAGGATACACAGTTTACAAGCTCGAAAACAATTATCTCAAGAGTATCCCCATATCCCAAGCTTTTGAACTGTGAGTGCCATTGCATTTCCTGGCCTGAAAGTGGAAGAAGCAAAATTATTGGCTTGGGACCACAATATTGATCAGGGCAACGGGATGAAGATGACCGTGATACAAAGAATTTGTTTTTTTCACAAAGAATACATGAGAGTCTCCAAAGCAGGAGATGTGAATCAACTTGAGCTGAAAGCACTATGTGCTCAAGAGACAGGCCTATCTTTCGATTCAAAAAAGCCTACGTAGAGCCTTTCTAAATACGATAATTTTTTTCAGCTTGCTTTTTGCAGTGGCCAGAAAATTTGTTTGGCTATGTTCGTCATGGAATGCTCTGGTCATAATATATATTATAATATTTTTAAACTGTTTTTATCAGACTAAAATTTTGAACTCAATTTTAATATTAGTTAAATTCTTTATCAATAATTTTTTTTATTTATTTCAGGTGTGGGCGCTTGTTGATAAAAGTTTTGAAGTGGGAAACTTTTCAAATAAAATGCCAACCTGCTCAGAGTGCCTCAAAGTCCAAAAAAAAATGTTGTGAGCACTCAAACTCTGAAGCCAATCCCTACTGAAATGGGAATATCAGAGTGGAAGAATATACAAGAGATTAGCTCTTCAGAACTAATAAAAAGTGTTCTTTCAAGA
Organism: Diphasiastrum complanatum; assembly: GCA_029204225.1. Lineage (NCBI taxonomy): Eukaryota > Viridiplantae > Streptophyta > Lycopodiopsida > Lycopodiales > Lycopodiaceae > Diphasiastrum > Diphasiastrum complanatum. The sequence continues at coordinate 43,391,553 of CM055099.1, read as the reverse complement.
GTTGCCAATCGTCAACTTTCCCTGGCAGAAAAAGAATTTCAAAGGTAATAATCATAAATTAAATATATATTTTCATGTTACCTTTTTTAATACAATGATTTTCATAATTTGGTTGGATTTTAAACAATTATATTTTTTAAATGCAGGCACAAATTATTTATGAAAGTTCAAGAAGCCCTTGTGACAGGGTTAAATTGTCAAGATTTCGATGAGTGCCAGAGGCTTTATCTTTGAGCAGCTGAAATGAAGCCCTGAGTCCATTTTTTATTTTGTTTAGAGACATGGTATTTATTTCACCCATGCTTAGCATAGGTGCTTATTAATTGTTTCTTTTCTATATTCTATGTCTCCTATTCTAAGCATAGCCTTTTCTTTATTTAATTATTATTTTTTGATAAGTTAAGTCTCCTATTCTATTTTATATTTTTTGTCTCCCATGCTAAGCATAGCTTTTTCCTTTTTAGTCTCCCGAAGACATAAAAAAACAAAGTCCTTCCAAAGCAATTCAAGAGACATATTCTGAAGGCATAAGCTAAAAAAAGGGACAGAGAGAGATTGGCACTGGGTGAGACAATTGCGGAGGAGGATCCATTAGAGACCTACCTTCCCAAAAGTGTCGATGATCAACCATGCTTTTACGCTGTTGAGGAGGGCGATTGCAAAGAAATTTGGCAGTCAGCATCAATACATAAAGCTCTACTAACTTTCTATAATGCGGGAATTGAGAATGTTGTGTGGTAAGTTCTTAAGTTCCTGAATTATCAATTCGTATTTTAATTCATAATTTTATTTTAAATTTTTTATTTTAAAATTAAATTTTAAATTGAGTTTACTTGTAATGTTCCATGTCAGGTACAAGTCCGATGCCAGGAACTCGGGAGGAGCTCGACTTTGCAATGAAATAGAATACATAACCATCGGTTATTATTCTTTGGATGACAAACGTTTGATGCTGCATTATAACACTTTTGGATTGACAAGTTTTGAAAACTTGTTCCAGTATCCAACTGTGACAGAGAAATTAAAAAATCCAATGACGGGTTACGTGACTCGTCCCTACCAAAAGCCACAACAATTAATTAATCATTTAATTGATATTTTTTTCTCACCCAGTTGATTGGGTTTTAGATTTATTTAGCGGTAGCGGCACTACGAGCGCATGTGCTGTTCAGAAAGGCAGACATGTTGCTGCAGTAGATTTAGATACTAATTAAGTTGATTTTGTAAAATGAGAATGAAATCTCTTTCAATTTTGCCAGATGAATTATCTGAGGTGGGAAAGAGTTTGGACAACGAGGATACAATAATTCCCTTGTCCAAGGAACCTCAGCCTCCTGCTAGCGGAAAAGTAGGTGACATAGGAGAATTTGCTGATGTCTTGGTTCAAGATTACAATGTAGTAAGTGTAGTCGAGGAAATTGTAGAAGAGGTGCCACTTGATAGTACAGTGGCTACTCAAGAAAAAGCAAAAGAAAAAGATGTTAATGACATCGATGATTTTTGGGAATAAAAAATTCTCTTTTGTTTTAAAGAATAATTGTGTTTATATTTTTTGATGTATTGTGTTTTGAATTCTTTTTGATGATTTAATATTTTTAAATTTATTTTTTAACGATTTAAAATTCCATTACAATATATTTATTTGAAGCATTTTATTTTTGGATACCTTTCAAAAAAATTTAATAAAATAAAAAAAAATGGGTCTTCAAGTCATTTCTCTTTTTTTTGGTCATCATGTTCTGTACATTTGTCAAAATATACTAGTATCTTTAGTCTTGCAAAAAAAAAAAAAATTGAGAAACGCATATGCATACACCAGTGTTCGGGAAAGCCGACATCTCTTGAGAATGGAACCGACATCTTTCGTTAAAACCGATTTCATGAAAAACTTACAGGAAGTTGACTTTCAAAAAACCGATAACTTTTTTTAAATGCCAAAAATTTTATGTTTGCCATTTTTACATTGAGGAAATTTGTGTATAGCAAAGTAGGAGATCTTTACAAAACTTGGCTTATGTAAGTTTATTGAGTCATTAATTTATAAATGTTAATATGTAATATTCTGCCGGCAAAAAACATGAGATGCAGGATTTAGAAGGCAAAAATTGTCAAAAACCGAATAACTTAGAAAAAATGGAGGATATTGCAGGGAAACCCAAAGGGGTTTCCCGAACACTTGCCATGCACCCTTGGTCATAGTTAGGAGTGAGTACACTTTTTCCCAACTACACCCTCCTTGTCAACCCTAAAGAGGGAAGTATAGATTAAAGTAGAGTCTAGGCAACTCCTTGATGCAAGGCACAAACAGTGTTCGGGAAAGCCGACATAGTTCAAGAATGGAACCGGCATCTTCTCTCAAAAATAGACATGGCAAAAATTGTACAGGATTTTTTATGTCATAAATCTTGGGTTTTATAAGAAAAAACGGGCAAGTAAGAGCTTGTCACTCGATAGACGCCGAAGGACTTTTTCACATATCGATTTTTGGAAGGAAACCTTTTTGAGGTTTCCCGAACACTCGGCACAAAATGTGTTGGCATATTAGCAATTTGATTTTTTTTATTATGTACATGTTAGCCAAAATCAGGAGTATCTTGGTTTTATTTTTAACTGATATAGAAAGCTAACTGAGCTTACGGGATATTGAAGGGTGTGCCACGTGAAGGGACGTGGGCGGAACTTAGACCTCGCAATGCACCTCAGCCTTTCAATCCGACGTGTCCTTCTGACAAAGCCAGAGCTAAATATAGAAAGCGGCCGATACCGTACCTGTACTTGCAGGAAGCACGGTGCTGACGTGGACCGTACTTGATCGGATCGATCGCTTTGCGGAACCGGCTTAGGCACCGTTGGATTTCTCCCGATTGCCACGTAGGACCCGTGAGATTACTCCACGTGGCGGACAGCACGTGGCTGCCATCCATCAAGGGCCAGATGTTGCCACGTTTGGATCGGGCAGTAAAGTATCTCGATGTGGCATCGCCGGACACGTGGCTTCCATCCAACGGGTAGTGATATCATTTGCATGAGGAGTAATAGTTCTACTATTACTCCTTGAGGTCACGAGTTCGAATCCCAGTCGCTGCACGCATGGAAAGAAAATATAGATTAGACCAAAGATTTGGATTGCATGAAAGGCGGGGGGGGGGGGGGGGGGGGGGGGGGTGGGGGGGGGGGTTTGGGGGTGGGACAGAGATGTGTGCTGATGTCTGCAAGGGGGTTGTGATCATACATGACGGCAGCACCTTGCCTTGGCTTTACATTATGATCATACATGAAGGCAGCTGCAATACTTCTTTTGGTATGAGAATCAAGCATTTCCTGAAAGCTGATCAAAGTTACTACAGAAGAGGACTGATCATGAATCTGATAGCCCTCTTCAATGGATTTTAAGGCTTTTAAGGAGGTGATTGTTTGAATGGTGATGGTTGCATTGCAAGGAGAGTAATTGTTGTGAATTGAAAGCAAAGTTTGATGTTAAGAGGAAGGAGAGTTGATGTCAATTGAGAGCAAAATCTGATGATGAGAAGGTAGAATTGGGTCTACCAAATTGCTGGTATAAGTGTCACTGAACATCAGGATTGCTGCTTTGCTACAAGAGTTAATTCGAGAGATCAAAAGGTATTGTTCATGTATTGGAGCTTTGAGAGAAAATGTATGCACTGGGTCAGTTCAAATATTCTGGAAGGCTGTTCTAGTGTGTTGAAAGATAATATGTATTGGGTCACTAGGAGCTTTCAAGAGAGAGGTATTTATTGGGTCAATAAGTGCTTTGAGGAAATGTATGTATTGGGTCAGGTGAAATATATCGGACGGTTGTTTTAGTGTGAGATAGCGCTTTCCTCGTGGGTATTGGGTAAGAGCTCTGAGAGAAAAGATATGTATTGGCTCAGGTGAAATATATTGCAAGGTTGTTATTAGTGTGTTGAGATCTTGGTGCTTTTCTGGGTATTGAGATTGAGTTTTATTGTTAACACAGGCTGAGGAGACTATGGGAGATGTGATGGGCGGAGAGGTGCAATTTCCAAGCTGGCTGCAGCCATTCCTTCTGGGTGATTACTTTTCGCGGTGCATAAATCATTCCAACAGAAAAAATGAACGGAATCACTTCTGTATTGAGTGCATTGAGGGGCCACTGTGTCACATTGGGCTGCAAAACGATCATGCAGGTCACAGCACGCTGCAGGTAAGGAGAGCTTCCCATATGGATGCTGTCAGAGTTCACGATGTTCAAGATCTGGCTGATGTTTCCAGCATTCAGACGTACTCCATCAACGGCGCCAAGATCTTGTTTTTGCTGTGCCGGCCGCAATATAGAGTGTTGAAAGGAGCATCTTATTCCTGTATAACCTGCGGTAGAACGCTTTGGGATCCCGTTGCATTTTGTTCCATTAGTTGCAAGCTTTCCTTGGTTGCTTCCCGGAAGAATATTGCATTTTCGCTTTCATTATCTGAAGAGGATAATACCAGAAAGTTCTCGGATTCAGATATTTTATCTGACGTAATGCCAAACCTCGAGTCTAGAAGGGAACATTACAGCCTTGATCATCAAAGAATTTATGAAGCATTCGCCGTGGATCAACGGAAGCTATCGCAGGAGCAGTGGATTACATCGCAGTCGCAAAAACCTTTGAAGAAACGGAGGTATGATTTTTGGGCAAACACGAGTACGTTTACAATCAAAAATTCAGATGGGCTTTGTCAGATTGATTCTCCTATATCACCAATTTCTGTGCTACACAGTTCATCTTTGAAGGAAGTTTATGAAGCTAATGATCTGCAGTACAAACTTTATCCTTGCACTCAGGAGCCTGTGCTCTCCTTGCCTGCTGTTGCAAATGTCAGGGAGTTGAAAGGTTTTAGGCGTCGGCACAGAAAGGGACAACCTCGACGATCACCTCTTACATGATCTTGTAAGAGTTATTGCACCATGTATATACTATAAGATCCGACGTCTTTGACGATACATTGTACTTTTAGTTGTTATGAGCCTATGAGGCCATGCATGCAATATGGAATCGAACTTCAGACGACGACGTGAGCATCAACGTGAAATGGGTTCATGGATTGTTCTGTTCAGCTACTTTACGAAAGCTGTGAGCTGAAAGCCGTTAATCTTTGATATGATAGCAACCTCGAAACATGCCAGCTAGGTACGTCGTTCCCTACAGGCTTCTGATTCCATGCAATATTATTTCAGAGCCTCGTGGGCTGAGAGAACAGAGACTCGGTGCATTCTGCATTGTAATTCTTGCAATTGGTTGCAAGCTGCTTTGGTATGATTTGCACTTAAATCATAGAATGTAACATTAGGTGAGATTTTGTTAAGTAGTTTTGATGCAATGTAAAATGCACTTGGGAAAATAATTTACTGTAAATGTTGTGGAAAATGACCAGAGATTTATCAGCATCATACTTCTGTATTTGCTAATATATGATATATATTTCATCATGAATATAGTGCTGACGTCCTAATGCTCACCTTTCAATCAGAGTGTATAAACAGACTCTACAATTTCGAGTTATTTCAGTCAATAGTTTCTTAAATGTAAGTCATTGATATTCTTAAAAGGTCAGTCAACTTAAAGAGTTAGCGTGTTTTTTTTCTACTTGGATGTTATAGATGATCTCCATGCTTCTCGAGATTGCATGTACGATTATGTTCATAAGTTTTCTTTGGTTCTTCAGTCTTGATTTGTACACGCTTTCATTATAAGAAGTTTTTTAATTAGCACTCATTAGTGAACTCGGTTGATTTATCATCTTCACGTTGGTGATGCATATAGTTATCAATCAATGCTCCAGGCCATTCTTTCTCTTTCTTTTCCTAAATTATTTTTGTTAGGACAAAAGACTTGCAAATCAAATTGCTTGGAAAGTTCCAATCAAAATCAAACCGTAGCAGCACCAAACATTAAACAGATTTTCACAGGTTGACAATGCCATAGATCTAGATATTGCAAATTTTCGTGATTTTACATGGTAACTCTAGCAATTTAGGTTTGAGTTGCAGCCCTCATCTCTTGAAGAGGATAACATGAAGTTTGTTTTACCCTCACATTAGTGTACTAGTTTATGTTCTGATTGTCATAAGATTGTAGCAACTAGTATGCTCATAGTGGAGTGGATGGTTTCAAATTTTGTGGGTGAAATGGTTAATGTTGAACAGTAACTCCTTTGTGTTATGTTTATTATATGCGATATTCATACACATTAGCAACAATGTACTGTTTACTTGATCTTTATCAAGTCTTAGTTGGGTGGTGTGTTTGAAGTATTGTAGGTTCTCCATCAATGAAAGCTTAGTTTCTTGGATTTTTTATTAGGAAACCTTACAAATATCCCATTTCTTTCATGGTTATTTGTTTCTAGTGCTAGTGTAGAGTTCCCTTTTGGCTTTCAGATGTTTTTGTGTTTGCAATAAGTATTTTTGTGGTAAGCTTGTTGGTCTCTTGTAGCATTGGTCTATCTCTTGTCGCCAGTGGAACGATATTTCCATTGACTCTATTCTGGCGTACCTTGTACCCAGCATGGCCATGATTCTAGTTTGGTGGTTGTGGATAGGTCCATAAAACAGGCTCATGTCATTTTGGTCCGGTGTACTATTCGTGCATCTTAGTGTGATTGCATATTTATTTGAGAGATCTTTCGCCTGCACAGTTTGTCTTGTTCTATCCTCACAAATTGGGATAATAAATTTACCTCTATGTTTTGGATAGTGCTAATGTGTATTTGGGATATTCAGGTTGATATGGGTACTGCTTATTATTCTTCTTCTGATGGCCAATCTAAGGTTCTTAACCGTAGACTTGAGGATTTTTTGTGTCATTTCGTTTCTGCTATTGGCAGAGATTGGGATTGGCACACGGTTACTCTCCACTACTTCCAGCTATACCTCTTCCACCTGATGATGCTTGAGTGACAATTGCCTCTTTCCTCTTAGGTGCACGTGATGTTACTCGAGCTACTATACATTTATAGAAGATTCAACATTGGTATAAATCTTATGTAGATCAGTATTGTCGCCATGTTGAGTTTTAGGAGGGTGTGATCGATCATTTTGTCCAAGACCAAGCTTCTATTGAAAATCTTGCTCCACAGTATTATGGGCCTTTTTCGGATTTTACAGTGTGTTAGTTCAATTACCTATCGTCTTTAGTTACCTTCAACAACACGTGCTTGTGACATTTTTCATGTGAGCCTGCTATGAGCTGCTATTCGACACACTATACCGCAATCTGATACTTTTTCAGAGGATCTAGTGCTTTTTCCATTTCTTCCTGTGGCAATTCGTCAGGTGTGCTTGAATATGGTCGATGTCGGCGACAGGTTCAGTTTTTGGTTCAATGAGGAGGCTATTTGGGAGTCCCTTGATGTCTTTTCTCATACTCGTTTACTTGCTGATTTTGGCTCGTGCTTTAGCAACTACTGCTGAGTATCTTCGCAGTTCTACTACAACCTTATGTTGTCGATTCCATTTTGCTCCAAATATGGGGGCTTAAGGTCGGGGGATTGTTTTGAGCACATGTCCATATGATGGCCATTACATGCATCATTGATACATTACCATAGTGGCATCATTTACTTTTACATTACTAGTCGCATGTTATTTAATGTTATTATTAGTGGACACCTAATTTGGGCCTAATATGACAAGGAGAGTTGTGGCATAAGAGAGTTGGACGGTTCAACTTTCTCCATGGAGGCAGTGTGGAAGGAGAAACTTGCTTTTGGCCTATCAAAGGCTTGGGCAAGGAATGCAAAGGTTTCTGAAGTTTGTAGAGATCTATTACAAGATCTTCTCACCCTCTTAAGTGGATACATTTGGATGCACATTCTTCCTATGAGCATTGGTGGGTCTCCTATGTCTGTGACATTCATAGATGAGTTTAGCATCTTGAAAGAAAAAGCCTTCAAAGTGTATGGTTGTTCATGTTTTGTACATGTGTCTTTGGATACTAGAACCAAAGAGGACCCATCTTCCATCAAAGGGGATAATGGTAGGTTGAGAATTTTGTTGTCTCTAGGGACGTGATATTTGATGATAGTAGCTTGTACAAGTTTGATGCTAATTCCGCTAACAAGTCCATTGGCAAAGGAAGTGGGAGAGCCAACAAGGCTCACATTTTTTGACAAAGGTGAACAGGCAAGAAGGTATACCATCAACATATTATGTCTTTTTTACCTTTGATGAACCTTCTAGAGTGGATGAAGCTCTTGAGTCAAAACCTTGGCATGATGCAATGTTAGAGTACAATGCACTGATCAAGATTGATGCATGGGATTTGGTTGATTTACCTTTTGATAAGCATGTTATTGGCTGTACATTTATTGCTTATATAGCATTTTTTGAAAAGCAGATCTTTTGCAAAGAACAAAAAACATGATAGTCTTGTAGAAAATCATGTTTCTACATCAACATGAAGAGGCAAGTTGATGGAAAACGACAATATGGAGAAACTTAAGGAGGGAGACTTCGTTCAAGGCCCATGCAATCTGGTTTTTCAACCTTACGAAAGCTTAGGATAAGGTAAAAGGTGCAACAAGGAAGTATTCTTATACCTACTTTTATCCATTCTATTTAAAGTTTGGTAGGAAACATGTCATGGCATTGACATTGTTTTTTGATAGTGACACCATGTTGACAAATCTTCATGTCTGTTTAATGATGATGGAGTATTGTTCATTGAGATCTTGTATGATCATATTGAAGAGTTGGATATGGTTATGTATGGCTTTGATGTATGCAAACTATCCAAAGATATGCAAAATTTTGGAAAGGGAAATTGGTCGATGGCAAGCTGGCACTTGTTTCACATTTCATTTTCTAGGGATTTTGGCATTGCTTATGGAGGATTATCAAAATATTCGGAACTGTTTTTAGGTTGTGTTCTTGAAAGGGGACCTTCAAAATGATTATTTGATCACCTGCCACTCTCCCGTCTTCCTAGAGTGACATTTCATAACAAAGTTGATGTTTCATACTCATGGATGAATTATATTGTTGTACTAACCTCAAGCAATGTACAATATGACAAAGCCAATCAAGAACTTATTCAAATAGATAATATCACGTATGGTTGCTTAATATTAGAGATAGAAGCATGGAGGAACTCACACACTATCATAATATATTCTCTTTCATGTTGCATTTCCCATTGTTATATAGATTTGGTAATAAGTGATGATGAAACATGCAATATGGACACTATTCTCTATATTAAATATGGTGTCTTTTATTTTGTCTTTTATAAGATTAAGATGAAGATAGTACTATCTTGAGGATGATTACTTGGCCACGCAAAGCCACTTTGCTTTATGTTCAGATACATTGTATGAAACCTATTTGTAAAGGTGGAGCACTTCCAAACTGGATTTTAGGCCAAGCACATAGTTCACTTTGGCCACCGTGCCCAGAAAATAGAGAAATGGTCATGTTTGGATGTAAACGTTATGATTGGTAAATACATAAGGAGGTCGTGGATATTAGGGTCTAGAAATTAGGATTTAAAAAAGCTAGTGGAAATTTTGAACCTCTGAGCATGACACAAGTTGTATTCATATGTATCCATGTAACCTCTTTGACAACTTAATGCAAAGTTGTGATCTTGATGCTACATCTACATTGTCTTTGGAGGGCAAGTAGTAGATTGTTTCTTCTTCCTTTTTAAATGTGAGCTGGTTGTTCTTGAATGCTTATTCACTTGTTTCACATGTCTTATGAGCTGGTGGAGATGGATCTACAAGTGATCTTAAATTTTGATGCCTTTGAGAGCTCTTGCGAATGTTAAGTTGTCTAGCTACTTGATGCAACTAGCTTTGTTATTGATACTTGATGCAACTAGCTTTGTTATTGATAGCTATTGTTCATTGTGCAAACTCTATCACTCGCTGATCATTTGATGATTAAATTATAATCCTTTTAAGCTATTTTTAACATTTGATTCTTTGAAGAGGATTGTGAATATGAATCGGCAAAGAAAAATGAACTTTTTGAGGAAGCAATTGTCATACAAATTCTAGATGGAGTCACTAGTCCTACTAGCAGTCACATAAACCAAGCATAGAGATTAAAGAGAAATTAGATTATAGAAGAATTGGGCAAAGCTCTAACACACTAGAATGATCTTGTGGTGGGGCGCCAGCCTACATATAGACTTTCGCTAAAAGCATCAATGTAATGGCAAAAGAACAAAAGGTAATTGCTAAAATTACTACCTATATTCGGTAAAGACCCAAGGTGAATTTCTAAGTAATAAAATAGATTCTAATCTAGTAGTAGTGCGCCCACCTACATGCATAAGCAATAAAAAATGAATTTACTATAAATAGTATTGGCCCATATAATAGCACACAGCCTGGCCAAACTATCATTAAGGGGTATCAAATAAACATTAATTCCTGGCATTCCCTGTTAATGTTTACTTTGTTATCTATTACTCCTAGAAGTTCTCTAAACTTTTGAAATTTGTCTTTGCCAAGTCCTTTGGTAAAGATATCTGCAACTTGCTCTTCTATAGGACAATAGATAAGCTCCACTTCACCACTTTGGATTCTCTCTTTGATGAACTTAATGTGCTTTGTCCTATTGTGAAAAATTGGGTATTTTGCCAATTTAATACAACTCTGATTGTCGCACTGAAGTACTGTAGGTGAATCTTGTACCATATGTGGATTGGCGTAGGCGATACATGTGTCGATTCTGATATTCAGCTCACACAGGTTCGATATACCGTACATTCTATCCGTCCATAGCGGTCCTCTGCGAGTTCTTTATCATCCCTCCCTTCTCATCCTAACCTTCACGCACAAGTCCGCTATCACATAGTACACGCCCATGGATAGGAGAAAGTAGACAAGGAGAGATTTCTTCTCTCCTGGCTCATCCTCATCTCCTGCGGTTGCCATCACACCACCTACTAGACCTAGAACGCGCAACCGTAGCAGGTGGCTGTCTGAAATACGCAAGTATCAAAGGTCAACAGCTCCGTTGATCCCAAACGCTCCATTCTACCGTGCTATCCGGAACTTAACAAGAAATGATCTCGGACAGCACATTAGATTCACACCGAGTGCTCTTCAGTGCCTTCAGGAGGCTGCTGAAGATTACAGCCCCCTGTAATAACTCGTCACACAATATAGGGATTCCTCCATCTTGATTCCGATCATAAGGTATCTATGTATCTTTATGAGTTGCCTCCTCATCAAAGATTACATCCCTACTTATAATGACTTTCTTACCCTCCAAGTCATATAACGTGTATCCCTTCTCTTGACTATCATATCCAAGGAATAAACACTGGGTTGCTTTAGAATCCAATTTGCTCCTAGAATCCTTAGGTATGTGAGCATAAGCAATGCTACCAAACACTCTCAAATGACTTATATCTGGCTGGAGTTCGATTCTCCACAACCTTTGTAGGACTTCGATTCAAAGGATAAACCACCTTTTTAACTACTTCACCTCAAAACATATTTGGAAGATTTTTACTCTTGAGCATACTCCTCGCAGTTTCCACTATAGACCGGTTTTTTCTTTCCGCAACTCCATTTTGTTGAGGTGTGTCCGGCTTTGCAAATTGTCTCTTTATACCATGATCCTTGCAAAACACCTGAAATTCCGTAGAAATATACTCTCCCCTTTTGTTCGAGCGGAGTATGTTGATTTGTCTATCTGTTTCTTTCTCCACCTGTGTCTTAAACCATGTGAAATACTTGAACACTTCACCCTTATTCTTGAGAAGATAGATCGATCCATGTCTTCCTAGAATAGTCATCCACTTGCTCCCCCATGAGACTGAGTCCTCATCGGACCACACAAATCTGTATGAACAAGTTCTAGAACATTTCTCGCCTTGAATGTACTAGGCGAAAATTTCTTCATATGGTGGTTGCCTAAGACACAACCTTCACAAACCTTGTGATCAGAAACAACTTGAGGTAAACCTGTAACCATGTTGTATTTCCTCAAGACTTGTAGACTTTTGTAATTTAGACGTCCGAACCTTTCACCATAACTTACTCACCGATCCAATATCCGCAACACTTGCATGATGATCCGCCGCCTGAGCCTGAATTTTGTAGAACCGTCCTGCAAGTATGCCCTCAGCTCCTACTTCATTATCCTTCCTCTTGATGAGACACCACTCTTCATCAAACTGCACCACCATGTGTTGCTTCGCAATAGCCGATACTGAGAGTAAGTTTTTCTTGATTCCTGGTACATAATGCACATCCTTTATGTCTACAATCTTCCCTAAGGTATTTGACCCTATACTTTTCCAACTCTTTTTATATTATATGTGTAGTTATCTTTCAACTTTACATTTGACCCATCATCTAATTTTTGAAAATCAGATATCTAGTCCCGTCTAGGTGTCATATGCTTCGAAGCTCCTAAAGCAATAAACCAACACTCTTCTTCCTTTGAGAAGCCACCACCAGAAGATGTCGATGCCGAAAACAACTCATAGTTGTCAGGATCCAAAGCACTCAATTTTGCATTAGATGCTTCTTCTTCTTCAACAAAATTCCCATCCTGCTTTTTCTTGAACTTGTGCCAGCACTCCTTTGCATAATGCTCTGATTTTCCACAAACAAAGCAGCTTCCCTTTCGAACTACTTTCTTTCCATCTTCTCATTGATTTGATTAATTCTTCTCCATATTTTGCTGCTTCTTCTTCTTCTTCTTCCCTTTGTCACCCCCTTCTTGGAACTTTGCTCTTGCTTCTTTGCCAGGAATGCCCGTTCCTTGAAATCGTCCCCGTTGACAATATTTTGTCATCTCATTTCTTCCTGTAGTAATATGGCATTCAGCTCATCGAAAGAAGGCCTTGTTTCCTGTACGATAGCATCATTACAAAGTTCTGATAAGCCAAAGGTGTCTAGACTATTAAGTACAATATGGATACTAAGACTGAATCTTGAACACTTTCTCCAACTGCAATAAGTTGCCCTCTCAGATCTTTCACCTGTGTAAAATAGCCCGTTATTGATTCACCCGTACCCATCTTCAATGTGTGTAGCTTATTAGTTAAGAACAAGATTTGTGACTAATTTATCGTCTCATACAAGTTCTTCAGTATGTCCCAAGCCTCCTTGGGTCCAGCAGCATCTTTGATGTGAGGAATAATCAGGTCTCTAACGAACAAGTTAATGATATGATGAGCTTTTCTTCTACGTCTCTGATACTCCCGCAGCTCCCTGTCAGTATTAGGAGGTACCTCAACACCTGTGACGATTTCCCAATATTCTCAATTCTGGAGAATATTTTGCATCTTGAACTTCCATATACTGTAGTTCGTTCCATCTAGCTTGCTAGACTCTAGGAATACAACATCGTTCAATCCTACCATTGTTCTGATCCGTAACAATTCTTAGCAACCTGATTTTTCAGCAACCAGTATCTTATCAAACTCAATCAAGATTTCCCTCTGAAATCAATAGCTAAAAACCCTGCAACAATCTGGCAGAATCAGTAGTAGCAAAAATCAGGTCCGAAATTGTAAAAATCTGATGTTAGTAGTGGAAATAAGCCATGGATGAGGAGATATTGGCCTTGGATAATAACATAAGTGGCCAAAAAGTTATACATAATAAATGGGTGTTCAAGAAGAAGTATAGTGCAGATGACTTAATGGAGAAGTACAAAGCTTGATTGGTAGCAAAAGAAGTATATTCTTGAAGTTGACTATGATGGAACTTTTTTTCAAGTTGCAAAGTTAACTTCTATAATAACTTTGTTGGCTATGGCAGTTGTCTTTGACCTTGAGGTGGAGCAAACAACATTGCGAAAAACACCGCATGCAAACAACACGAGCAAGCTCCAGGTTGAATGCAATAACATGATATCCTCTTGTAGGCATAGTCTTAACATACAAATGCTATATAACAAAAAATGAGTAAATCAACGATCGGTTCAGCTGTTCATGAAAGGGTTGGTAAATAATTTGCTGCTGTAACTCGTCCCTATCGCAGTTTGGGAGCAAAACTATGTATCATCACATTACCGGGGACGATTTTTTCCTAGGAACGATCTGCAAACTATGTATGAATATAAAAGCGTCCACAATCTCTCTCTCTCTCTCTCTCTCTCTCTCTCTCTCTCTCTCTCTCTCTCTCTCTCTCTCTCTCTCTCTCTCTCTCTCTCTCTCTCTCTCTCTCTCTCTCTCTCTCTCTCTCTCTCTCTCTCTCTCTCTCTCTCTCTCTCTCTCTCTCTCTCTCTCTCTCTCTCTCTCTCTCATGTATGGATACCTCCAACTACATTTATGGCATTTTCAAAGGTCAAGATCACCTTCCTACGGCTACAAATGGCCACTTTACTTTCATTTGATTGCAAATGGCCAAGTTTGCACTATATTTTACTACTCTTTTCTAAAATGCATTATAGTATATCTGTTCAAACAAAAGATAGCATGGAATATAACATCCCTACTCTCAATTGTAGTTGAGGTAGAGGGAACATAGATGCTATAAGCTTTCTTGTTGGATGTATCCAACCATGATCCCTTTAATAGAATTAGGATCATCTCTTTTCCTTGTTTCCAAGGGTACATGAACAAAGCAAACACATCCAAAAACTCTAAGGTGATCTACCGTAGGTTTCTTCTTAAACAAGACTTCAAAAGGTGATTTTCCAGCAAGTGCATTGTGAGTAATCTATTGCACAAATAGTTTGCACAATTTATAGCTTCACCCCAATATTCTATAGGCAAAGAAGCTTCAACTCGGATTGCTATAGCACATTTACATAAAGATCTGTTTCTCCTCTTAGCAATTCCATTTCGAGATGGAGAATAAGCATAAGAAAACTCTCTCTTTATTCCTTCACCTTCACAATATTCATGAAACTTGTTGGAGATGTATTCACCTCCTGCATCACATCTTAAAGCTTTGACTTTGTGAAAGAAAACTGTTTCTCAATGTAAGCTTTGAAGATTAGGAAGTGATCAAATACCATAGCTTTTGAAGAAAGTAGATACAACCAAGTATATCTAGTAAAGTCATCAATAAAGGTGACAAAACATGTTGCACCACCAATACTTTTAGAAGAAGAAAAATGAACATCCGAGTGTATAAGCTCCAAAGGATGAGTAGTCTTGATAAAAGACTTTTGATACGGCTTTTTATGTGATTTTGCAATGGCACAAGCCTCACAAGGCTTGAAATCTTTGGAAAGAGATTTTGGAAGGAAAATAGCCTTTGCTGTCTTGACCATGGAAGACATAGACTTAAAGTTAGGGTGACCCAACCTTTCATGCCACAACTCCTCCTCAGATAAAAAAAACAACTTCGCAAAGGTTTGCATTCTCATAAGAATTCAACTTGAAAATTCCACCATATCTAGATCCATCAGCTAGGACCTCATCATTTTTCTTGATAAAGCAAGTATTGGAGTTGAATTTTACATCACAACCACTATCAAGCAACTTTCCCACACTAATCAAGTTCTTTGTAAGTTTTGGAATAAAAAGAACACTAGAAAGTGCAAGAACTTTTGAAGAAGCAAGTTTCAATGGAATGTTGTCAATTCCTTCTATAGAGCATTTAGATCATTAGCAGTGTAAATAGATCTCTTAAGTCCTTTGTAAGGTAAAATTGAGTCAAAAGACTTCTTTGAACAGCACATATGTGAAGAAGCTCCAATATCTATGTACCAAGCTCCATCTTTCTTAAAAGGTGCTGAAGAAAAACCACCATGAGTGATCCTTCTCCGTCACTTGGAACAAAATCTTCTTCAATCTCTTTGGAGAGATTTGCTTGCTTGAGTTGGGTTTTCTTCTTAAAGCAATCAGAGGCATAGTGCCCCTTCTTTCCACAGAAGAAACACTTTACTTTTTTCTTCTTGGTCTTTGAAGTAAAGGGATGAGATGAATCATCCTCTTCACCATCTTTGTATCAATCCTTGGCTTTGTCTTTGTTGAATGCTTGAGAGAACTGGTTCTTACGCCTTCCTTTATGCTTGTCCTTGACAAAGAGGGCTTTGTCACTTCTGTGAAAGATTTCAGATCCTTAAGATCCAATCTACTTGCATGATCTTTGGTTAGAAAGAGAAATACACTACCAATCTCACCAATGTAAAAAAATTAGCATCTACACACAATTTGAGATGCAAACACTAATAGAACTTGATCAAAATTGAATGAAATGATTATGTACTGTTCCATACAAAACCAAAAAGCTACTTTATTTCACACATGTGGATCCAAAAATAGCAAATATAGATCATTCTACCCATAGAATTGCAAGCAATCACCATGATAGTGTACCAATAGATAGTAGAACCCAAGAGAACCATGTATAAGCATGAAATGAGATAGAGAAGAGAGAAGATCACTCTCTCCACGAGTTACATCCTTTTATAGCAGGTCCAAACCCTATTTGGCCACTTGGCTTTCCCACCAAAATGCTAACCCTACTAATTTTGGGTCTAGATTCAATGTACCCAACTTATCAAATTGAATCTACTCAAACTCGCATTTTATCTTTCCCACACTTTCAAAAAGTGTTTATTCAAATGAAATTTAGGCTAATGAACTTTGAAAAGTCAACCTCTAAGTCTAAAACAAGTTTTGGCCTCAATATGCCAAATATGAAAATATTGCAAAATGTGATGAAACTAGTTGAATCTTTCACACCTTCTTCAACTAGTTTTAGCATAGACTTTGATAATACTCCAAGTGAAGTCCTATGCTTCATCAACAAGTCTTTTCCCAATGCTTTGGTGATTATATCAGCTACACATTCCCTTGAAGACACATGTTGAAGCTCCACCTCCTTTGCAATGACTCGCTCCCTTACAAAATGATATTGTATCTCAATATGCTTGCTCCTAGCATGAAAGATAGGAATGGATGCCATTCTTTGGGCTGATTGATTGTCACAAAAGATGATTGGGCTCTCTAAAAAGTCCAGCAAGTGAAGATCCTTGATCATCCTCTTGATGATCCCTCATACAATATGCCAAAATCTCGAGTTCCAATGATGTACCTCAAAAGTCGCTTTCCTAGCTTCCAATGCTCCTAGCATAGTTTTTGCCAATTGAATTTTGATCCATCATAAGAATGATCTTCTTCCTAAGAATAGATCTTCTTTCAATGATCATGTAATGCTCAAAATAGAAACAACCATAATTGATATAGAGAATAGTGTCCACTTGGGATGCTTCACTATTTCTTACATCAATTTTACATGTCAAAATGTGACTAGAATATGAAGAATCAAATAGAATGTAAATGAGATGATTCCACCATGCTTCCAACTCTGAACTCTCTGGAAAAATACAGCAAACAAACAATAAATGTGAGTGATCAACTTTTGCTTGCATGTTTCCTCCTCCTTTGTCCTTTGTTGCTTTGTATCCACCATGATACTCCATGAATGAGCCTCCATCTTCATCTTCCCTCAAGATACCATAATACCTTGATGACTTGACCATGAATGAGTGACATAATGAACCTCCAATAACTTCATTTCCATTAGCAAAATCAGCCAAGAATGCTAGTACAAATCCAACATCAAAACAATGCTCACCAATGTAGCTAGTTTTACCATATCTTGACAATTTGCACACATCCACATGAAATTGCTCAAACATGAGATAGAACAAGTAAAGTAAACTTGAACAACACTTCCTTGCTGATACTTTGATCTTAGTTGAGTCCTCAATATGCTGCAAAAATAGATCCATAACATCTTTGCCAATTACCTCTCCTTTGATGCTCTTGACTAGTTCCAAATTGCCAACTTCCCTTTTGACTAGTTGAAGCGTTTTGATTTCAACCTCTTGATCTTCAACTTGATCATCAAAGTCATTGAACAAACTTTGTTTTCCAGATCCATTACTTGATTTTACAGTAAGATAACATCCATCCACTTGCATAGCTCCATGTACACAATGTTGGAGGGTTTGCGGATTCCAAGGCAACCCTAACCCTAGTTAATAAGTGAGAGGGATTTGGCACCCTGCGTGTGTAAGTCCAACCCGATGACCACATAGTTATTTGATTGATTAGTTAAAAGTCAATAAAAGAAATTTAGGCCTTTTTGCAGGACTTTTAATGTCGTAGGGCCTAAATGTCAAGTTAGTGAATAAAGTTGGGTTTTCCTCCAAATTTGATGGTTCCCACACTTTTTTAAATTTGAATAAAAAGAGAGGCAAGACTGGACCAATAGGATTCAGAGGCCAGGGTCCTTCTCTCTACTATAAAAAAAGACCAACTCGAGTTGCTCCTCATGTTCATTTCCTCATTTCAATAAAGCAGATTGGTTCCCATAACGAGTACGCACTTTTGCAAAATGCGATGGATGATGCAATTCGGGAGGATGATGAAGATTCAGATGATGAGTCGAATGTTAGTATGTTGCCTTATATAGCAGGGTAGACTACTACAACATCCACCACTATTGCATCAACGAATGCCAATGCTACTGTAGAAATGATGCTCAATGAGTTCGAGAAACTTGGGAAGACCCAGCAGAAACAGATGGAAAAGTTGCAATTGCAATTTGATGAGAAGATCAAAGCATTGGAAAATTTTCACGGAGAAGCGAACAAGGAACCTGAGAAGTTTGCAAAGACTTTTCCTACCAAGGAAAATGTATGGTGTTCTATTTGTATAGGAAATCACACAGTGAACGAGTGTCCTCAATTGAAAAAACGAATGGAAATCAGTGTTTGTCATCTGCGTAATTCACTTGACCATGAGACTGCCTTTTTCAACTTCAACCCTCGGATGATTCAGCAATGGTATGCCTAGATGGGATATCCGGAACGTCTAGCTTTGCCTGCCCCACCAAAGCACTCCGCTCCTCCTGTCAATTTGATGGAACCAGAACCTTACGGAAGTGCTGAGCAATGGAGCTATGGTAATGATCAGGAAGGTGGATCTTCAAAACAGTATGCCATTTATGCTGCTGCTCAACAACAAGCCTCGAGAAATTGGGCTAGAGCACCACTTGGATGCTTTGCATGTGGAGAAAATCACAGAGTTGCAGAATGCCCAAATAAAAAAAAATTTGTACCATTTTATCGTGACTGTGGACATGGGCATTTCTATAAAGACTGTCCAACAAGACCGAAGCTACCACTAGCTACAGCACATGTAAATTTGATAACAATCAAGCAAGGATCGGTAGCTCATAATAAACCAAGTGCACCCTTGATGGTGGTCACCAGAGCACAAAAGCAAAAAGAACCAGTAGTGGATTCAATACCTGCTGATTCTATACCATTGAACGATACACCAACAGCATCGAAAGTCTATCCAAATCTTAATACAGAAAAACGAAGATATCATGATATGAGACAGTGGGTTAAGCATCTGCAAGAAGAAGAGGAACTTGAAGCTGCTAAAGTAACAGCTGAAGTTCGGTCTTCACCATTGCAGCCTCCAAGAAATTTACGTAGGATATGAATGATCAATTACATTATTACGAAGAACCCTTCAAGATGACGGAACCGAAAGCTCCGCATACAGAATTATTCATGAATATTTTGTCTAGCAAGATCAATATTTCATTGAGAGAGCTCCTAAAGTTGGTGCCAAAAGAAAAAGAAGTCTTAGCGCAAAAGTTAGCTCAAGAAGAATCAGAAGACCATCAGGAGCTCCTTTTTTGTGCTGGATTTGAAGAATCTAATGATGTACTACATGTTGGAGCAGCTTGGGAAAGTGAACAAAAGAATATCACTCTGTCGATACAACATAGACAATTTTCTAAAGAAGCAGCTGTGATAGATGGCGGTTCAGGAGTTAACCTGATTTCTACAAAGCTATGTACAAAATGGGGCCTTACAAAGATTAAGCCTGCTACTTTTGCTATTAAGCTAGCTGATCAAACGACGTTTCGTCCACGAGGAATGGTGGAAGATATACCTGTCAGGATTGCAGGAGTACAATTCGTCATTACTTTCATCGTGATGGACTAACCAGAAGCACCAAATGTCTACCGAGTTCTCTTAGGACGTGCATGGATACGAGTTGCGCAAGTAGTTCATAACTGGGGTACCGGCAAAATCACTTTTGAAAATCGTGAACGTGCAGTTAAAATTGATCCTACGACTTGGATTATGAAGCCAGTGGTTCAAAAAGCGGATGACAATTCATCAACAACAGATCACACTTGTGATCGACCAGAGAAAAAAATTGGGAGTTCACTATGATTTTCAAACAGATACTGTTAATTGGAACAAAGCTCTTGCAACAATTGATTGTACAACAGGATATATGTGTCAACAAGATATTCAATCAGAGATGAGCGAGATTTCCTTGTTGGATCGAACTTTGGATACGCCAATCACGTTTCCACTAAATGTGCTGAATGTAGCCTGGATATCAATGGAACCTATACCAGATCCAATTGAGGATGATCTCATACCAATGAGCCATGTCTTAACTTATGATGGCAATGCAAAACTTACGGATGAACAGATTCTACATCATATGGATCCGACCATATTTGGAGTGTGTAATGTTCCTGATGAACCAACAATCAAATCGCCCAAAATAATTATATTGAAGGGAGACAGGATGACAAGTTCGATGACGAAGAAACAAGCAAAGCAACATTATAATACGGTCGTGAAATGGGAAAATCCCCCTCAAAAGATCAATTTAAAGAAAGTGCCACCTCTATTGGAGAAAGGCAAAGGAAAAGTCAAGAATGATTCTTCAAGTCAGATCTCCAGCAAGACATCATCGTCTAGGAAGTCTTCACCTGAGAAGAAAGATTTATCATCCTGAAAGTCATCACCTCCACGATCAATTCCTGCTAAGAAGACTAAACGAAGATCCAAGACAAGTCCTTTCAAAAAAGAACAAGCAAATGTAGTCCAGCATGATATGCCAGAGCATTTTAAACGTTATACACTAGATGATGTGGTTATCATGTTACCTAAAGCACATCGTGAACTTGAAGAACACATGCCGGAATCTAAAGAGGTTTACGATGGCCCAGCTAGGACGCAGCCAATGAATCTTGCAAAACCAGGAGAACCAGAAAAGATTGTACAAGTGGGATCACAACTTACTCCAGAATAGTATCAAGCACTCCGTTTGCTACTTATTAAGTATCAAGATTGTTTTGCATAAACTTATCAAGATTTGAAGGGTATTCCGACATCAGTCATTGAACATACCATACCTTTAGTACCTGATGCAGTACCAAAGGTTACAAAGTTCTATCGCTATAATCCTAATGTGGCAGATCTGATAAAGAAAGAACTTCAGAGATTGCTTGACGCCGATTTCATTTATGAGATCAAGCATACCGAATGGATTTCACCGATTGTCATTGTTCCTGAGAAAAATGAGAAATTGCGAATCTGTGTGAATCTCAAAGCATTGAATAAAGTGACATGGAAGGATCACTTTCCGTTACCTTTTACTGAAAGCAATTTGGATCCCCTTGCTGGAGCAGAAGCTTATAGTTTCCTGGATGGATTTAGTGGTTACAACCAGATTAAGATTGCACCTACCGATCGCCACAAAACTACTTTTGCAATAGAATGGGGCACCTATGCTTACAAAGTAATGCCGTTTGGACTCTGTAATGCACCAAGTTCATTCCAAAGAGTAATGCAATTTGCCTTTAAAGATTATCTGCAGAAATTCCTTGAAATTTACTTGGACAACTTGGGAGTTCATAGTATAGATATAGACCACCTGGATCGATTGGAGAAAGTCTTTGAAAGATGCCGCAAATATCAAATTTCTCTAAATCTAGAAAAATGCCAGATATGGGTTTCTCACGGAGTGGTGCTTGGACATGTGATATCAAGAAATGGTATTGCCACCGATTATTCTAAGATCAAAGTTATTGTGGAATTGCCACCGCTAGCAACAATTCGAGAAGTTTATGTGTTTATGGGTGATGCGAACTACTATTGAATTTTTATTATCTTCTTTGCGGATTTAGCACGACCTATATACAAATTAACTATTGTTTCTATTTGGACAGTAGAGGCGTTAGAAGCCTTTGAAAAGTTAAAAAAGGCATTATCTTCAGCATCAATACTGCGTTCTCCAGATTGGACATTAGAGTTTCATGTTCATACGGATGCCTCAAAATACGCCATTGGATCAGTTTTGACGCAACCAGGTGACTATAAGAAAGATTATCCTATACGATTTGCAAGTAGACAACTTACAGATCTAGAGAAGAATTATTCAACAACAGAACATGAAGCGCTAGCTATGATTTTTTCTGTTTGGAAATTTCGTCACTATCTCATAGAAACGCACTTTGCATTTTATACAGATCATCAACCGTTGCTTTACTTCGTAAATAAGACGTGTAATACTGGACGTATTGCAAGATGGTTATTATTATTGACTGAATTTGACTTTCGAATTGTGGTCAGAAAGGGGAAGCAACATTATCTAGCCGATCACGTTTCATGAATTGAATCCGCACTAGTTAATACTGAAGTGGATGATGAACTACTAGATGCTGCGTTGTTCTATGTTGAAGCAGTACCTGAGTGGGTGGCAAATATTGTTGAGTACCTGATGCTAGGACAACCGAATGACTCTTTGACAAAAGTACAGAAAAGACAATTGATGCATAAGGCTCAACCTTATCAATTAATTGCAGGACAATTGTATCGTCGTGGATCAAATAATATTTTACGAAGATGTGTTTTACCGCATGAAGTACCAGATCTAATCATGTTTTCACATGATGGCATGGGTGGAAGACACTTCTCTACAGATATTACTGTTCGCAAACTTTTGCAATCCGGTTGTTAGCGGCCTACGCTTCATAAGGACACAGAAAATTTTATTCAGACATGTGATGTCTGCCAGCGAGCATGACAGCCTACTCAACAGAATTATGAACCCCTACATCCGGTTTTATCGCAAGCACTGTTTGAAAAATGGGGACTGGATTATATTGGTCCTATTCATCCCGCTGCTCAAGGATCTTAGGCCCGATACATTATCGTCGCAACTGATTATATGACCAAGTGGGTTGAAGCCAAAGCTGTCAAAGTAGCTGATGCGAAATCTACGGCCAAGTTTCTATATGAAAATATTATAATCAGATTTGGATGTCCGATCGAAATTGTTAGTGATCGGGGTACACACTTTGTTAATCAAACAATAAAGCGTTTACTGGAAGATTTTTTTGTTATATACAGATTTAGTACTCCCTATTATCCCAGAGGGAATGGCGAAGCTGAATCTTCCAATAAGATTCTCTGCACCATTATGACAAAGATAGTTGAAGCGAGTCGGTCTGATTGGGAACATAAACTGTATGCAGCATTATGGGCATTCAGAATCGCTTACAAAAATAGTACAAATCAAACACCGTTTCAACTGGTTTATGATCAAGATGTTGTTATGCCAATTGAATTTCTAATCCCATCTTTACGCATAACAGCAACAGAACGATTAAATGATGATCAGTCTTTACAATTTCGTCACGATGCATTGCACAAATTATGTGAAACCCGATTGATGGTAGTTCATGCCTTAGCAGCAGAGAAAGCCTGTCGCAAGGCATGGCATGATCGACGATTGCACAAGAAAGATCTGGAAGCAGGAGATCTTGCATTGATGTACAAAACCAAGCTGATCAAGGGTAAGTTGAAGTTTACTGGGGAAGTTCCGTATAAAGTGAAGGAAATCTTGAACTATGGCACAGTAATTCTTGAGCACTTGGATGGAAAACGATTTGATACTCCGGTAAATGGCAGCCGATTACGCAAGTTTCGGTAGCCTGCTCCACCAGTTCAGCAAGCCTGATCTCAATATATTTTTTCATTTTATTTGTTTTCAATTTTTTGTTTTCAGTATTTAATTTGCTAACTATTTTGGGAAAAAGATAGTTGAAAAAAATAATAATAAGGAAAGAGTGATGAGCAAAAGTCAGGAAGTCATTAGCATAAGGAAACGGAAGCACAATATTTTTATGGCAAATGACTTAGAAAACCACTGTTTTGCGTCGATTTGGCCAATACAGTATCAGAATCCTTCGCTGAGCTCTCAGATTGTCCACTCTCCAGATCCAACAGTGCAACAATCGACAATGTTTGCAAAAGATCTAACTCTGTTGGTGTCAATGGCAACCAAATGGGACGATTGCCTTCCTACCCTGGCTTTTGATCCAAATAAGCCGATGGCCTCAGAGCAAATCAAAGATCAGCTGTCGAATGCTCGTCTGTATTTCCGTGCGGCTATGATGGGAGGCTCTTGGGAATCCCGCTTCACCTCATGGACAACTTCCAAGTGGATTGCCGAAGCCCACGTTTGTTTCCTGCCACATAATTTGGATTTCAATACTGCACGCCTTGACTTTATGGAGAAGGTGCAGTATCATTTAATTAAGATTCGGCGCGAAGCCAATAAAAGTCCCTAATAACTGCATATTGCAGGTGTCGTGGGACCGCCACCAATTTTGGTGGGGGATACTGTTGGAGGGTTTGCGGATTCCAAGGCAGGGCCTAATTCTAGTTAATAAGTGAGAGGGATTTGGCACCCTATGTGTGTAAGTCCAACCTGATGACCACATAGTTATTTGATTGATTAGTTAAAAGTCAATAAAAGGACTTTAGGCCTTTTTGCGGGACTTTTAATATCGCAGGGCCTAAATGTCAAGTTAGTGAATAAAGTTGGATTTCCCTCCAAATTTGATGGTTTCCACACTTTTTAAATTTGAATAGAAAGAGAGGCAAGACTAGACCAATAGGATTCAGAGGCCAGGGTCCTTCTCTCTACTATAAAAAAGGACCAACTCGAGTTGCTCCTCATGTTCATTTCCTCATTTCAATAAAGCAGATTGGTTCTCTTTAGAAATGGATTGATGAATGTCCTTGCTTTTCCTCTCTTTTCCTCCATTTCTCATGCTTTCTTTGGTATTTGCTAATTGTTGGATTTGATCATTATTGGGATTGCTATTTCTTATGCTTTTTGTGAGAGAGAAAGGGAGAGAGAGAAGAGTAAGGTTCTATCGTTGTTGTGGATTTAGGATTAATGGAAGTAGTGTTAATGGATGTTAGTGTTAGATCCTCCATTCATGTTGAAATCTGAACTATACTATCGCTCTCATGGGAACGAACCTCCGCGTGACAACTAACTCCGTCTCTTTGATGCTAGATTGACTAGATCTTGGATTCAGGTTAGGCAAGGAAAGAAACCCACTACACACAAGAAGATCCTCCAAAAGATGTTCCATTCTTCATAAGAGATTGATACTCAAAATCCATTGCTTGGATCCACTCCTCTTCTTTCCTTGTTTGATCTACACTTGTAGGCTCATCCAAAGAGGCTAGGAAAGCAGCATAATTTCCAGAAACTACTTGCTTACCCTTTTGATCATATGTGAGCCTTGAAGGTACTTGTCTTTCTCTTGATGTTCTCCTTGGCTCACCACCATCCAAAGTAAGATCCTTCTCATCAACATCAAGAATGTTAGATCATAAGCTTTCCATCAAGCTATAACACCACTATCTTTGGATCTACAAGCAAAGAGATAAAAGGGACTAAAAATCACTGATTTTCACACATGCGGAATTCCAGAATTTCGTACTACCACCTTTCAGGTCTGAAAATTCAGTTCCAATCCGATTTGATCCAAACGCACTTCAGAGAAAGGTGAGAAAAAGTGTAAAACTGCCCTTTTGCTTGATTTAGCTCTCAATTTCTTGTACAATCAGAGATGTTAGAATGCAAAGCTCAATTTGGCTCTAATCATTAGAGAAATTTAGAGCCCGAAAAGGGCCTTTGAAAAAGATGTTTTTGTTTCTTATTTTCGTTGCCATGTGGACCAATTGAAACCTTGAAATCGGGGTTCTACGTGACGTAGAATTTTCCAAATATGGATAAAATAAAAACTTTTAAAATATATTGTTGTTTCGTCAGGCAGCATGTGAAAATGCTATTGGTTGATGAGGCCTGCCCTTCCAGCACATCACTGCCCGAAGAGACCCAAAAATATTGAAAATGAATATGATAGATGGTTGAGATGAGAAAATCGATGTACCATTAATGTATATGCATGTCAAATCATGGTTAACAGGGTTAACCAGAGTTAATTTGTGGCGCCAAATAGATTAGTATTTCAAATTTTTGCCAACACATTTTTTCAGATTCATGGCATTTTGTCTACGCAAATTCTCATATTCATAGTTCATTGTTTTAGATTTTTGCGTGCAAATTACGAATGGCGCCATCAAGGAAGCCGTGCTCCTCAACGAGACAAATGATAATGGATTATGGGTGCCAAGAAAATATTCAAAAAACTCTTGGGTTTTGATGCATCCATCATCAAGAGGAGCATTTCAATCTTATTGGAAGACCAAAATTTTGGATTTCAGAACATCATCAGGAGGAGAATCTATTTTGGAAATTCTAGTTCAACATGTATATATGCATTCAGAGATAAATGTACAAGGATTCAACCATCAGGATCACAAATAAAACAACTATGAGTATTTTTATTTTTGATACCTTGATTTTTGTCATTTATAAATATCTAATAGTAAACTTGCTAATCTGATCATTTTTCTCTTGCAGATTTATATCCATCCAACATAAATGAATGGGAGCCGAGTGGATCTTTAGCAGGTGTGTTAGATGTTATTCACACTGATATTGGACAGCTGCAATATCGAGGTAGAATTGCAAAAGCTCTAGCCATCTTTTTTTATGAATCAATGTACATTCCTGATACAAAAGAAAATTTTGGACAAATAGTACCAATTCCATTACCTAGTTTTGAAAGTGATGAATGGATTGCACCAGATGCTACAGTTTCAGAATCATTTCATTGCAAGATATATAATGATGTAAAAAATTCATTAGAAATGAGCACGGGATAAAAAAACAGTCAGATTGAGTTGGTTCATTTCCTTGAATATATTTGTGGATTTCTTTTCAAGTGTCAATGTACACAAAATCCCAACAATGTTTATATGCAAAAATTTATCAAATAGTTTATTATTTGAGCTTATGGATGAAGGCTGGGACAAAATTTCAAATGGAGAAATAGAATGCAGAATTAAAATATCTTCCATGTGCTTCCGTTATCAAATTGAAAAACAAATGTTGAGCTTATGCTTCCATTATCAAAGATGAAAAAAAAATAAAGGTGAATGGGTGCCACTCGATCAAGACTTGGAAGCCAGTGGACATTCAAAATGAAAAAATATTGAAATTATATACAATGATGCCGTTTTAATGTGTGTTGAGGTGGAAGAAGATTGGAGTCTAAACTACATCAGGCGGGAACTATTGCTCCTACAAGATGATGTACTTTCAGCCTTCAGATTCATTTTCAATGGTAAACTCGTAAGTAACTGTAAACACTCGATCTTTTATGAATAGTTTCAATCAAAACTTTCTAATAATTGTAAGTAACTTTGTATCAGTTTTATGCAGGTACGTAAAAGACATGAGCTCGAGATCAAATGCAGAGATATTGGCGAAACAATCCAACTTATGGAAGAACATTGAGATTCACTATCAGCAAATACATGCCAATCATCACGTCTTTTTATCAATATAGAAAATTGCATTCCAATATTACACTATGGACACAACCTAATTGTAAGAATCTATATTGATATCAATAAAAAAAAATCCATAAACAGGCTGTTTACATGTAAAATGATTGTATTTTTTTTTTATGTATCTCTATTTACAAATAGATCTCTATTCAATCAGTTTTTCTATATTTTCTTTATCAGTATTAGGAACTGATAAGGGAACAAATCCTTCTATAATCTTGCATCCTGAGCAACCTGAAAGGCTGTTAAGACAGGAGCAGCTTTCTTTTGAGGGCCCTCAATCCTAGGTGCAACGCTTACACCAGTACTGGGCATAGGTTCTGATCAACTCTTGCCGAAATCTATATACATCATCAGGAGTGTACAGCTCAAGAGTGAACTGTCATCACAAAACACGAGAATCAGCAAATTACAAATAATGATAGTAAAAAAATATGAATCAGAATGAAAGGAACTACAAATGAACAGAATATTACCTTTTCAATACCTACATCCACTTGTAAATTATACCACTCAAAAAATAACTTTGTATTTTACAGGACGAACCATGCACAACTAAAAGCGTCTTTTTGCTGTACACACTGCATATATAGAATGAAAATTAGTAACATTATGATAAAATTTTATCTATGCTATGATAAAATTCGGCTTCGTTTGTCCATAAACACCCTTTTAGCCAAAAAATATTCTATTATAGCATATGAAATGGACTACTTTTCTACCTTCCCAAGTACTGGTCTAATAAGCCTAACAGAGATGGTTGTCCTAGCCATTTCCTTCGTCTAGTGGGCAACATCGAGGCCAACTCGCATAAACTATTTAGACCTTGAACGGTTATGTATGGACAGAGGAACGTCTACGCAAATTCTAGACCCAATAAGGACTTTTGGAAAACTAGGCGTGTCGAACCAAGAATTGTTCGGATTCAGTTGATACATGCTGAAACGTTGGACGGAAAGTTTTTAGAGGCTCGTGTGTCCGATTCAAATCCAAGGGACCCTCTGCTGCTCAAATCCAACTTCATTTGGCCAGAAACACGCTTCGTGTGGGAAACGACACTATTAGGGAATAGGAAATGGACTAGTATTCCAAATCCAATAACTAGAAGTGCGTAGTAGATTCAACAAGATTGGTCATGCACATAAAAGAATAATCTTGCTATGAACATGTACATAAACTTACTTCTGTGTTTGCTAGCTTCTTCCCCAATCTGGATATGAGAATTTTGCAACTCAATTAAGTCAACAAGAGTCTTATTTTTGAAAAGTAAATAATGTAACTTTAAAATGGAGAGATATATTAATTCTCATAAGTTTTTCAGCCTAATTTGTGCTTCAGACATTAGATTGTTTGTGGGATGTGATAAAGCAATCGAATCATATATTTTAAATGGTTGTTTCATAGTGTGACAAAATAATCTATACACATGTTGACTTGGAATAAATTTCTCAATGCCATAAACAATAACCTTTGCATGTTTGTAAAAGATTTGACATAACGTGTAGTATATAGAGTGTGATGTCTTATGATTTTTCAATTACAAACTATTGTTTAGAAACTCATAAGTTTGATTGTGTGTTTCTTGATTGTTCATGATTGTTGGATCTAAGTTATTCAATGTAGCTCATGTGAAAATATAGCACTTTATCTTTTTACATCATATTGATCTGATGTCATATTTGATAGTTATAGGTATATGGAAGATCAACACATACTTTGAAGGCAATCTCCCATTTTAAGTGTATAAAGATCTAATTCAAGCCTATTTGGGTGTTTTATCTTAAAACTGACCATAATGAATTGAAGGTCCTTCAAACCCAAACAAAATAACAAAGCATGAAAGATTGACACTTTATCCCATGCCTTCAAATGCGGTCTTAGATTTGAAGGGGTCTACAAAGGTTAGGGGTAGATGTTTATCCATGTCTCAAACACATTTTGTTTTTTTGTTCTGTGACACCTGATCCAGGCACCTTATTTATCCATGTCATAGATCCATATCTACGGAGCTATATCACAGCCATTATGCATTAAGGCATGTACTTCTTTGATTGTTAATCAAAGGGACTATGCTACTTGTTAGCATATCGAGAGCTCACTTTAAGAAATAGGAGATCACTATGATTTGTTGTGTGTTTGTACGTGCTTGCAATTGGTGTCGTAACTAAAACGTCTCATACCAACACTGACAATCTTGGTATGCAACAAATTCACTAAAACAATTCCAAGTACCTAGAATACACTAAACCTCGAATATTATGGATAAATGCATTGACTATCGTTTTAATATTTGTCTTCAACTTTGACAGGCTCGTATCAATTTCAAATGATTAGGAGATTCTTATAATCCCAATGTGGGAAGGGAAAAAAGTGAACTGGAGAGTGCAGAAAAGATCATCAAAGATGAGGGCAAATGCAAATCTATGACCAAATAGGACCCTGACGGGGGGGGGGGGCAACCAGGACACAACATTAGAAAGTTTGTAATCTTGTGAACAGTTCACGAGAGTTTGATAAAACTAGTAGCAGGTATAGGATTCAACGACACTTCAAAATCATATTCAAAAGTATGTTTCTCTTGATTGGATGATAGACAAGTTAGAATTAAAGTAGAATCATTGTGTTACTGTACTGTGGGTCCTATCAATGGATAAGGATCAGTTGGCCTCACCACGAGGCAAGTCGACGGGACACGCGTCCCGCCAACGGCAACCTGGGTCATGCATGGGTTGCCTGAGTGAACAACTATATGTACAGTGTAATTTCATTTTGAGAAATACAGTTGCTATGTGAGCTTGCTGTGGAGAGTGTTTTCTGTCTGTGTTACTGTGTAGCATGATCTATGTTCTTGTGCAAAGCAAATTCTAAGTTGGTATCAGAGCCATATAGGGAGTGTACACAGTAAAACATCGTCGTTGAAGAGAGCTTCGGGAGAACTGTCTTTTGAGAGTTCAGGGTTTACGGCAGGTTGAAGACGGAAAGAGAAGCACTGGTGGATGGTTTCTAGTTTATAGAGGCTTGCCAAGCCCAGCAGAGGGATTATTAGCCTGTGCATAGCATCAGACAGGAAAAAATTTAGTGAAAATTTGACAATTTTGAAGCCAGCAAAAAATTGAAACCGGGTTTGGGGTTACGGTTTTTATACATAACTGGTGATTTCTTCGCTGATTGTGCACCGTTTTGGATGCCGTAAGGACAAGAAGGAAGCTAATCACATTGTCAACCATCCATGGAGAGATTCTGAGGTTTATGTCAGAGATTTGTCTCCAGACAGTTAACCTAGCAGATTTGCGATAAAAGGTGAAAAAAGCCACTTTGTCAAGTTGAGCTAAAATCACCGTTTCTCCACGGAATTTCTTGAGTGAACACTCTACAGACTTGGGATCAGTAGGACGACCCTGCTCCAGGCCTCAGATCATGCTCAAATTGATCCATAGGCGAGTTAGATCAAGCAAAAATGAGTTTGGGGAGGCGCAGCCGTAGACAGGGAGGTCGCGGACTATTCGCGCGTTGAACCAAAGGGAAACCATAGTGTTTCGAAGTGGACAATGTCTACAAGACACTCCATTGGTGCACAGAAGTGCTCATATATGTTGGATAGAGGAGTTACAAGATCGACAGCTCGGATTGTGATACCCAGAAGGGATATCCACAGTTGGAGCAGATTCAACCATTGGATGGAGTCTAAAGGGTTGTTGAAGAGGGCCCTGAAGAAGTGAAGTGCTTTCTGGCCTTCAACTTCATTAAAAAATTTAATACTGAAATTGGAGTTGGGTCCCTTCACAAGTGAAGAGTGAAGTTTCTTCAAGGTGAAGAAACAGTTTAAAAACTAGAAAAGTCCCTATTCTTGGGTCCTTTGCCTGTTTTGACCCAAACGAAAGGCTATAACCCCCAAACGAAGGGCACCCAGACTGTACCTGCAAGTACCGTACAGCAAAACAGAGTGATTGTAGTGGAGAAAGTGTTCAGAGTATGCCAGAAGTGATTTCACCATTCCACTGGGCACGTTGTTGGGAGTTGATGTGAAGAATTGAAAAAGATTATCTATGTTAGATATAGGGGTCTTATGTTTTTTACATCAAGCATCTAGGTGTAGGATGTTGATAGAAATAAATTTGGCATAGATGGCAAATTATGCATTTCCACTTGTAATGCCACTATTGAGCCAAAATAGAGTAAGAGGCTAAACACGTGCCAATTAGAGTGTAGACAAGTGTAAAGCTTTTGTTTGATGAATTCCAAGAGGTCCAATAGGATTTAGAGGTGGAACCTTGTGAGGTCCAATAGAAAATTGAGGTGTGCTTGAATATAGTCCAATAGAATTAAGAGGTGCATGGATCAATGATCCAATAGGATCAAGAGGTGACAAAATATGGTCCAATCATAGTTAAGCATAGTGGTAGCTCGTGGATCTACTAGTATCATTGTACTCCTCATTTTGAATCCAATTGATTTGGTGATTTCATGGATTTTGTGAGTTATTGGATTTCTAGCTTTCTCTCTCTACCCGAGAGCTCATGATGTTTTTTCTCTCTCAACCCTAGGAGAGTAGCTTGTTTTTACTTAGATTATTTTTTGAATACCTCCCACACGTGTGAGTGAGAGTTGGAAGTGATTGAATGCATGTAGTAGTGTGTTTTTGCCATAGGATCTAAGATTGATCTTGAATCTCAATCTAGTCTTGATCTTGGTGCATCTACACACCTTAGGAGATCACAAGTACATGTAGTGGACAGTCCACACGTGTGAAATTCAACATGGTATCAGAGCCTACCTAGGGTTACCATGCATTTTGATCCATCTAAGTGAAAAAAATTTCATCAATCTTGAGCTAGAAGTTGTCAAGGCCCATCTTCCTAGCTATCTTGTTCAATCTTGGATCAAAAGAGATCAAAAGGACATTGATTGGGTCTGACCTGGTACTATATGGAATCAGGTGCTCAGACACGTGTGAGGAACATCCAATTTCAGTTTGGAAGTTTCTCTCATGTTTGATCCATTTATCTTGCTTGATAGCTTATTTTGAGGCTATTATTGTCTAGTTTCTGATGCAATCAGTTTCATTCCATTTGGTTGTGCCAATCAAAAGTTATAAGCTTTTGAAGAGGGTTAGGTAGGGCACCTAGACCTGGGTGGACACATTTGGTTTGTTCAAGAGATTGCTTGGTTGATCCAAAATCACAGTTGTATGCTTGCCGATCTCATCTATATGTGATCTAGGCACTGTTTTGAGATCTTAGCCATTTTGTTTCATGCAATATCATTGTATTTGAGTCAAATTTGGTTTCTTAGAGTACTTCACACGTGCTAATAGTGATTGATCCTAACTTTGCCTATACTCCATCATTTGATGTGAAATAGATCTTGTTTTAGAGAGATTTGAGTAGCTAGTGAGAATCAATTCACAAATAGTTGCAAGATCTTTCATAGGAGGAGATAGTACTCAATTATTGGATCCTATTGAGAGTGTGTAGCAGCATTTATTGTTCATAATTTGAGTTTTCTTCACTTCAAATGTCTTCAATGGGTTCATCCTTGTTGGAACCAAGTGAAAGATTGACCACTTCAAATTATTCAATTTGGAAAATGAGGATGGAGTCCATCTTGATTCTTCAAGACGTGATGGACATAGTTCTTGGCCTTGAAGAAGAACCACAAGTTCTTCAAGAGGTTCAAAAATACAAAAAGAGAGCTAGGATGGCTCTCCACTACATTAAGATGAATGTCTCTAATGAGATATTGAGGGAGATAGGTACTTGTACAGCAGCCAAAGAAGCTTGGGATTGTCTCAAGACTATCTGTGAGGCTAAGAATACCTCTAGGCTTCTCACTCTTAGGAATCAAATCTTTCAAAGTAGCCAAAAGAGTGATGAGAGTGCATCTAGTTATGTTTTGAGAGTAAAAGATATTCATAGAGAGCTTGCTTGCATTGGTGATTCCATCAATCAAAATGAGCTAGTTCAAGTCATTCTCAATGGCTTGAGAAGTGAATTTGATAACCTTGTCCAATCCTATGCCATTAAGGAGGAGTTACCAAGTTTGGAGGCTCTCCAAAGTGTGCTAATTTTGGAAGAATCAAGACAAGAGTACAAGCTCTTGAGGATGGACAAGCTTTCTCTCACTCATAATGATGGCAAAGCTCTCTTTGCCAAGGATAAGCACAAAGGGAGGAGCAAGAACCAACATCAACAATCCTCAAGCAAGGACAAAGTCAAATCCAAAGACAAAGATGAGGAGAAAGATGATTCCTCTAATGCTTCATCATCCAAGCTCAAGAAGAAGAAGATCAAGTGCTTTTATTGTGGCAAGAAAGGTCATTATGCCACCAATTGCTTCAAAAAGAATCAACTCAAGCAAGCCAATATTACCAATGAGAAGGAAGACACTATTGCAAGTGATGGAGAGGGATCTCTTACGGTCTCTAGTTTCTCATCTACTCCTTTCAAGAAGGATGGCCTATGGTATATTGATAATGGAGCCTCTTCACATATGTGTAGCTCCAAGGACTCTTTCTCTTCTATTGCACCTTATGATGGAGTCAAGAAATCAATATACACTGCAAATGATTTTGAATGTCCTACTGAAGGCATAGGGAACATTCCCTTGAAGCTTGCATCCTCTAAAGTTCTTTCTCTCTCTAGAGTTCTTTATGTACCTAAGCTTACCAAGAATCTTATTAGTGTTGGCCAGTTGCTTGATAATGGCCTTGATGTAAGATTCAATGTTGATACTTGCACTATCAAGAAGAATGATGAGATACTTGCATTAGGATCTAGATTTGGTGGCATCTATAAACTAGATCCAAATGAGTATGTGAATGCTTGTAATGTTGCTCTTGTGAACAAGCTCTCTATGGAGGAATTATGGCATAGGAGGTTGGGACATCCCAGCTATAAATCCATGCTCTCTATGATCAAAGAAGCCAAAGCTATTGGCTTGCCAAAGTCACTCTCCAAGAAGATCAAGCCTTGTGAGGCTTGTGCTATTGCTAAATCTCACAAAAAGCCATTTACAAGATCTTCTATCAAAATCAAGCATCCTTTGGAGTTAATCCACTCGGATGTACATTTCTCATCAACTACAAGCAAGGGAGGAGCCACTTGTTTTGTTACTTTCATTGATGATTACACAAGATTCACTTGGATATATCTTCTTGCTTCTAAATCTATGGTGTTTGATCATTTCCTTATTTTCAAAGCTTATGTAGAGAAGCAATTCTCATTCAAGATTAAAGCTCTTAGAAGTGATGGAGGTGGTGAATATATCTCCAATAAATTCCAAGATTTTTGTGAGCTTGAAGGCATTAAAAGAGAGATTTCTTGTGCCTACTCTCCATCTCAAAATGGAGTGGCCGAGAGAAAGAATAGATCTCTATGTGAATGTGCAAAATCTATGAGAATTGAGGCATCTTTGCCCAAAGATTTTTGGGGAGAAGCCGTTAATTGTGAAAATTATCTTTGCAATAGGCTCACACATATAGCTCTTGGAGGAAAGTCACCATATGAAATCTTATTTTTGAAGAAGCCTAAGGTTGATCACCTTAGAGTTTTTGGATGCTTATGTTTTGTCCATATTCCCTTGAAAACAAGGAAGAAGGAAGATCCTAGTGCAAGCAAAGGGATCATGGTTGGATACTCATCCACCAAGAAGGCCTATAGAGACTTTATACTCTCTACTTCTCAAGTTATTGAAAGTAGAGATGTTGTCTTTCATGAAGATCAACACTCATCTTTTGAAGAGGCCGAGATCAAGAAATCTATGGATGCACCATCAATTATTGATCTTGAAGACAATCATGATGTGATGGGGTCGAGATTTGAAGAAGACTCTCCTCGGATTTTCTCACCAAGAAAATCCATGAGAGATAGATCCGAGCCTATTGTTTGATGAACTCCAAGAGGTCCAATAGGACTTAGAGGTGGAACCTTGTGAGGTCCAATAGAAAATTGAGGTGTGCTTGAATATAGCCCAATAGAATTAAGAGGTGCATGGATCAATGATCCAATAGGATCAAGAGGTGACAAAATATGGTCCAATCATAGTTAAGCATAGTGGTAGCTCGTGGATCTACTAGTATCATTGTACTCCTCATTTTGAATCCAATTGATTTGGTGATTTCATGGATTTTGTGAGTTATTGGATTTCTAGCTTTCTCTCTCTACCCGAGAGCTCATGATGCTTTTTCTCTCTCTACCTGAGGAGAGCATCTTGTTTTAACTTAGATTATTTTTTGAATACTTCCCACACGTGTGAGTGAGGGTTGGAAGAGATTGAATGCATGTAGTAGTGTGTTTTTGCCATAGGATCTAAGATTGATCTTGAATCTCAATCTAGTCTTGATCTTGGTGCATCTACACACCTTAGGAAATCACAAGTACATGTAGTGGGTAGTCCACACGTGTGAAATTCAACAGTTGAGGACTGAGTGCATTTCGGAAGGCAACGCCGATTTGGCTTTCAAATTGGTGGAAAAGCGGCGAGTGGCCTGGTAAGGAAAAAAGTGCAGGTCATTATTTTCAACTTCTGACATCACTGTCGGCCTCGACATACTGTTCTTAGCCTAAGGCAGAAGTTTCAAGCAGTTTTGTGATGGCAAACATGGGAGAGTCCATTTTGAGTGAAAGTAACAAATTGGACGGGATTTCCAACTATGCAGTGTGGAAATTCAAAATGAAAAACATACTGATGGAGAAAGACGTGTGGGAAGTCGTCACAGGTGATGAGAGAAGGCCGCCAAATGAAACAGATATCAAGGTGTTCGACAAAAAGATGAGGAAAGCTTTGACCTTCATTAACTTGTTAGTGAAGGATCACATCATTACCCACATTTGTGATGTTGTTACACCCAGATAGGCATGAGATGTGCTAAAGGAGCAGTTCGAGATGTCAAATCTGTCAAGAATCATGTTTTTGAAGTCAAAGTTGAATAGTGCCCACATGGAGCTAGGAGAGCACATTCAGACATACATGACCAGAATAAAGACAATGAGAGATGAACTGCATTCTATTGGTGAGCGCATACGTGATGTGGAGTTGGTGCACAATGCATTGTGCGGCATTACAGGACCCTATCAGATGTTTGTGAGTTGAATAGCATCAAGAGAAAGATTGCCAACCTTTGACGAGCTCACAAAAATCTTGATGCAGGAAGAGCAACGTAGAGAAATGGTGAAAGCTAGACGTCAAAATACTGACGATCAGGCACTTGAGAGCTTCAAAGCATTGGTCGAAAATCAGACAAGTAGGAAGATCAAAGTCCTAAGATCAGATAGTGGAGGTGAGTACAAGTCTATTGACTTCAATGATCTTTGTGATCAATGTGGGATTAAAAGACAATTTACACAAGCTCATACTCATGCTCTCAATGGTGTAGCTGAGCGCAAGAATTGTACGATTGTGGAAAGTGCCAGATCTATGCTAGCTGAGATGAAGCTACCAAAAGATTTTTGGTCAGAAGCATGTAGCATGGCAATCTATCTTCAAAATAGAAATCCTACCATTGCCATACCAAAGATAACACCTGAGGAAGCATTTACGAAGAAGAAGACAAAGGTGAACCACTTGCGAATCTTTGGATGTAAGGCCTTTGTACACATTCCTAAGGAAGAGAGACGTAAACTTGATGTAAAAGCTATCAAGTGCATATTCCTAGGATATGATGATCGTGTGAAGGGCTATAGATGTTTTGATCCAGTGGAAAACAAAATCCATATAAGCCGTGATGTTATCTTTGATGAATCCAAGATGTATGAAGACGAGGATGCTAAGAAGATAGACACATCCAGTGGAAAAAATGGTATAGTGAGGATACCACCTGATGATGATCCATTCATTAATCTTCCGAGTGATGAACATGAGGATACATATCAAGATACTACTACTCAACCTCAAGAGACAGGTTGGAGAAATAGGGACAAACCTTTTGGTGCAAGAAGGATTGAAGTTGTAGGTGACAAATGCAAGGAGAAGGATGTACCGTGGGATACATTTTCACCAGGAAGCTGATCACCTGACATGAAGCTCCCTAAGTGGTTTGAGAGATTGTTGGAGAGCCGCAACATAGATGACTTTCCAGGATCATCTAGCCAGGGAGAGCTATGAAGATCAACAAGAGAGAAGACACTACCTAAAAGGTATGAAGCAAATTATGCTCTCTTATCTAGCATTATTCAAAGCAAAGAACCTTCGACTTATGGTGAAGCGAAGGATGATGGCATTTGGGTCAAGGCCATGGGAGAGGAGATGGAGTCAATTGCTAAGCATAGCACATGGGACTTAGTAGAACCACCAGTTGGCAAGAAACCCTTTGGTTGCAAATGGGTATACAGGACTAAGTACCATGCAGATGGAAGTATAGCAAAGCACAAGGCAAGATTGGTGATCAAAGCGTACACACAAAGTAAAGGCATCGACTATGAGGAGACCTTTGCGCCGATTTGTAAGTGGAATACTCTACGTCTAGTTGTTGCTTTAGCTTTACATTTTGGTTGGCCTTTGCATCAGATGGATGTAAAATCTGCTTTTCTAAATGGTGAGTTAGAAGAAAAAGTGTTCATGGATCAACCTGAAGGCTTTGTAGCAAAGGGACAGGAAAATAAAGTATGTCGCTTGAAGAAAGCGCTTTATGGTCTTAAACAAGCACCACGTGCATGGTATAGCCGAATTGATGCCTACTTTCGTTCAAAGGGGATGGTGAGAACACACTCTGATCCAAATCTATATGTCTTATGCTTTGATGGTATGGTTGCTTTGATTGCTCTTTATGTTGATGACTTGATTATTACGAGAAATAATCAAGAGATGATAGACCACGACTAGACCAGATATATGTTATGTTGTTGGGATTGTAAGTCAGCTTATGGCAGCACCTATGGAAACGCATTGGAAGGCAGCTAAACGCATTTTGCGTTATGTGAAAGGCACTTCAGAGTATGGCTTGATTTACAAGAAGCATGATGGTTTACCTGAGTTGTGTGGCTATGTGGTTGCGGATTGGGGAGGTGACTATGATGATCGTAGATCCACCATAGGGTATGTATTCCAGTTTTGTGGTAGTTGCTTTTCCTGGTCTAGTAAGAAGCAAAGTACAATTGCTCTTTCCACCACAGAAGTAGAGTATAAGGCAATGTGTAGTGCAGCACAGGAAGCTATATGGTTGAGACAAATCTTGGAAGAAATTGGCATGAAGCAGAAAAATCCCATGACTTTACATAGCGACAGTCCGAGTGGCATTCAGCTAGCAAAGAATCTAGTGTTCCATGCGAGAACTAAACACATTGAGATTCAGTATCACTTTATACGTGAGAGGCTGCTGGGTCGTGAAATTCATGTTGTTCATTGTAGCACAGAAGAAGAACTAGCTGATATTTTCACTAAGCCACTTACTGGAGAAAAGTTTGATAAGTTTAGATCAAAGCTTTCTGTACTTAAAGTTTGCTGACTTTAAAGCTATGTATATGACTGTATAGAAAGTAGACTCTACTTTAAGGGAGAGAGTTAGAATTAAAGTAGAATCACTATGTTATTGTATTGTGGGTCCTATCAGTGGATAAGGATCAGTTGGCCTCGCCACGAGGCAAGTCGACGGGACACGCATCCTACCAACGGCAACCTGGGTCATGCATGGGTTGCCTGAGTGAACAACTATATGTACAGTGTAATTTGATTTTGAGAAATACAGTTGCTATGTGAGCTTGCTGTGGAGAGTGTTTTCTGTCTGTGTTACTGTGTAGCATGATCTGTGTTCCTGTGCAAAGCAAATTTTAAGTAGACAATCTAAAATTCTATTAATGTGTGTAATAGCAAACAAGCAAGGGACAAACTTTCTAAGGTAATGATCAAAAAAGCATAACACATAGCAAAAAAAAATTCTCTAGCAAATGACTGAAAACATAGAAAGAAGGGTCTGCAATTGTTTGATAGTCACAAAGTCTTACTGTACCTGATCTTTATCTCCTGGACATGTTTATCAGAAATTGAGTACAACATGGTGTAATTCTTCAGATCAAACACATTGTATATGCTGCAACCAACCAGCAATTGGTCAAGATCAGTACCAGCCAATAGTGATCTTCTTAAGAGAACGTCAATAGATAAAACTCTATAACTGCAACAAATTCCAAAAATGTTCACAGCATTTCAACTGGCATGAATGGCTCCTAAAAGAAACAAGAAATTATCTAACCTCATAGAGCTACATGTGAGCAAGGAAGCCTCTTCACAGCTGATCAATAAAGCCTCATCAAAACACGTTTCAGTCCTCCTAGCTCAGTAACAAAGTCAAAACACGTTTACTCAGTCCTCCCAGCTTAGTAGCAAAGCATGGATCCTTAATCATAGCATTTCGCAGTTGAGCAATGAACCTAGCCTCTTCAAGATCTTCACTTTACGGTCTTGAGTAGTCTTGAGCCGCGAAACTGAGCACCGAAGCCTCTTCTCCACTCTCTCCTTCCAGCAAAGCCTTCTTCCCATCAACGCTGCCTCCTCGCGCCACAAGACGGATTTCAAAAAAAAATTAAACTTTGGTACCCTTGAAACTCAATGTTAACATTTTTATAAATTGAGGCCTTTTGACGACTCTAAGCTATTTGGCATCCCAGGGATTTACACGTCCACCAACCTTAGGAGATCACAACTGGAATCCCTTTTCACAAGGCACCTACCTTAGTTTATGTAAATTCTTTGGGCATTGATTTCACTAAATTTTTTTCTGATGCCCATCCATCACTACTTTCAGAGACATCTCGAAACATTGTTGCTTACAGGCAACATCGATGGTACCCAACAATGGACGGAAGCAACCCCTGCAATTCGGAGCCACCAAACCTTGCAACTACCCGGATCTAAACCTCGATAAGTGCGCAAACGAAAGTTGTAATAGTCCATCCTTTGGTGCCTAGAATTAAGGCCAGACATAGAGGTTACCGAAAACTAGAGAAGGTTTTCAATCATCTGAAGGTTTAGTACGTAACATTGGAATATCGGTAATTTAGTCTGGAAAGACTTGCGCCTTAACCTCATATCAATGACACTTCGAGCAAATTGCAACACACCCAAAGCCTTCCATTCCTATTATGACTTACCAATCCCTCAACGTCATTCTCAGAGGTCAATTTCATTTAGGGAGGGGAGGGGAGGGCACTCTACCATACATATCCACAACGGAATATAAAAAGACAACAATTGTAATGACCTAGCTATAAGGCATACTCTTGTAACAAGTTCCCATTCTGATCCTAGAACCTAAATACAAGCCACACTGAAAACAAGGCCTCCCAGCCAACACAGTTACGTACGTCTACCATGATATTAATGCTTTTCTTTTGTTACTGGTAGTGTGTACAAAAAAAATTTCTTTTCACTTGTGCTTAGTTTCTATTGCACAACACCAAATAAGTTTTTGAGTAGTAAAATTTACAAGAGGAGGGTTTACGAGCATTTCCACAGCATTCCGGGGCACTCCGGACAAGTTGAACCCATTCCAGGTCCCGACCGGTCAAGCGTCCCTGAAGACTTTTTCTGGGGAGAACTTCGGACGGAGGTCTCAGGCCACCCGTCAATCCGTTTGGCGTCCCGTCTGTCTCCACAGGTTCCACTCGACGTTGTCCACTGGTCGGATTTGACTGTACGTGAAACGGGCCTCGTTCGGAGAAACTGGGCCTTTGGACGGAAACCAGCAAAAGTAGTCCTTTTTCACATGCCTAGACTGCGCTATCTACCGGACCAATGGTCATTTTGACCAAACAACGTCAAAATCATGCCGGGCTGGATCCGTCTAGTCAGTATGGGGCCCACGAGCCTTTCCACAGGATTTCGGGACACTCCGAACAAGTCGGACGCATTCCAAATCCCGACTGGTCAAGTGTCCCTGAAGACTTTTTTGGGCGGAACTTCAGACGGAGGTCTCGAGCCACCTGTCAATCCGTTCGGCATCCCGTCTATCCCCACAAGTTCCACTCG
The DNA here is from genome assembly GCA_029204225.1 of Diphasiastrum complanatum. Taxonomy (NCBI): domain Eukaryota; kingdom Viridiplantae; phylum Streptophyta; class Lycopodiopsida; order Lycopodiales; family Lycopodiaceae; genus Diphasiastrum; species Diphasiastrum complanatum. The sequence goes on along the minus strand of CM055099.1, from coordinate 43,350,083 downwards.
ACATTGCCCACTTGTTGAATTTGACTGTACGTGAAACGGGCCTTGTTCGGAGAAACTGGGCCTTTGGACGGAAACCAGCAAAAGTAGTCCTTTTTCACATGCCTAGACTGCGCTATCTACCGGACCAATGGTCATTTTGACCAAACAACGTCAAAATCATGCCGGGCTGGATCCGTCTAGTCAGTATGGGGCCCACGAGCCTTTCCACAGGATTTCGGGACACTCCGAACAAGTCGGACGCATTCCAAATCCCGACTGGTCAAGTGTCCCTGAAGACTTTTTTGGGCGGAACTTCAGACGGAGGTCTCGAGCCACCTGTCAATCCGTTCGGCATCCCGTCTATCCCCACAGGTTCCACTTGGCATTGCCCACTGGTCAAAATTGACTGTACGTGAAACGGGACTCGTTCGGAGAAACTGGGCCTTTGGACGGAAACCAGCAAAAGTAGTCCTTTTTTGCATGCCCTAACTGCACTATCGTCGGGACCAATGGTCATTTTGACCAAACGGCATCAAAATCATGTCGAGCTGGATCCATCTGGTCAAATTTGGGGCCCACGAGCCTTTTCACAACATTCCGGGCCACTCTGGACAAGTCGGACCCATTCCAGGTCCCGATCTGTCAAGTGTCCCTGAAGACTTTTTCTGGGCGGAACTTCGGACAGAGGTCTCGGGCCACCCGTCAATCCGTTCGGCGTTTTGGCTGTCCCCACAGGTTTCACTTGACGTTGCCCGCTGGTTGGAACTGACTATACGTGAAACGGGCCTGTTTCGGAGAAATTGGTCCTTTGGATGGAAACCAGCAAAAGTAGTCCTTTTTCACGTGCCCTAACTGCGCTATTGTCGGGACCAATGGTCATTTTGACCAAACGACGTCGGAATCATGTCGGACTGGATCCATCTGGTTAGTATGGGGCCCACCAACCTTTCCACAGTATTCCGGGCTACTCCGGACAAGTCGGACCCATTCCAGGTCCCGACCTGTCAAGTGTCCCTGAAGACTTTTTCTGGGTGGAACTTTGGACGGAGGTCTCGGGCCACCCGTCAATCTGTTGGGCGTCTCGTCTGTCCCCACAGGTTCCACTCGACAATGCCCACTGGTCGAAACTAACTATACGTGAAACGGGCCTCGTTCGGAGAAACTGGGCCTTTGGATGCAAACCAGCAAAAGTAGTCCTTTTTCACGTGCCCTAACTGTGCTATCGCTGGGACCAATGGTCATTTTGACCAAACGACGTCGGAAGCATATTGGGCTAGATCTGTATGATTAGTATGGGGCCCACGAGCGTCTCGTCCGTCCCCACATGTTCCACTCGATGTTGCCCACTGGTCGAAGCTGACTGTTCGTGAAACGGGCCTCGTTCAGAGAAACTGGGCCTTTGGACGAAAACCAGCAAAAGTAGTCTCTTTTCGCGTGCCCTAACTGCGCTATTGTCCGGACCAATGGTCATTTTGACCAAAGGATGTCGGAATCATATTGGGCTGGATTCGTCTGGTCAGTATAAGGCCCACGAGCCTTTTCACAGGATTTCGGGCCACTCCGGACAAGTCGGACCCATTCCAGGTCCCGATCGGTCAAGTGTCCCTGAAGACTTTTTCTAGGCGGAACTTCAGACGGAGGTCTCGGACCACTGGTCAATCTGTTCGGTGTCTCGTCTATCCGCACATGTTCCACTCGACGTTTTCCACTGGTCAAAACTGACTATACATGAAATGGGCCTCATTCGGAGAAGTTGGGCCTTTGGATGGAAACCAGCAAAAGTAGTCCTTTTTTGCGTGCCCTAACTATGCTATCGCCGGGACCAATGGTCATTTTGACCAAACAACGTCGAAATCATGTCGGGTTGGATCCGTCTGGTCAATATGGGGCCCACGAGCCTTTCCACAACATTCCGGGCCACTGAAGACAAGTCGGACGCATTCCAGGTCTAGATCGGTCAAGTGTTCCTGAAGACTTTTTCTGGGTGGAACTTCGGACGGAGGTCTCGGGCCACCCGTCAATCCGTTTGGTGTCCCATCTGTCCCCATAGGTTCCACTCGACGTTGCCCACTGGTTGGAACTGACTGTACGTGAAACGAGCATCGTTCGGAGAAATTGGGCCTTTGAACGGAAACCAACAAAAGTAGTCCCTTTTCGCGTGCCCTAACTGCGCTATCGCCGAGACCAATGGTCATTTTGACCAAACGACATCGTAATCATGCCAGGCTGGATCCGTCTGGTCAGTATGGGGCCTGCGAGCCTTTCCACAACATTCCGGGCCACTCCGGACAAGTCGGACCCATTCCAGGTCTCGACCGGTCAAGTGTCCATGAAGATGTTTTCTGGGCGAAACTTCGGACAGAGGTCTCAGGCCACCCATCAATCTGTTCGGCATCTCGTCTGTCCCCAAAGGTTTCACTCAACATTGCCCGCTGGTCGGAACTGACTGTACGTGAAATGGGCCTCGTTTGGAGAAACTAGGCCTTTGGTCGAAAACCAGCAAAAGTAGTCTCTTTTTGCGTGCCCTAACTACGCTATCGCTGGGACCAATGGTCATTTTGACCAAACGACGTCGGAATCATGTCGGGCTGTATCCGTATGGTTAGTATGGGGCCCGCAAGCCTTTCCACATCATTCCGGGCCACTCCAGACAAGTCGGACCCATTCTAGGTCTCGATCGGTCAAGTGTCCCTGAAGACTTTTTCTGGGCGGAACTTCGGACAGAGGTCTCGGGCCACCCGTCAATCCGTTCGGCGTTTTGGCTGTCCCCACAGGTTTCACTTGACGTTGCCCGCTGGTTGGAACTGACTATACGTGAAACGGGCCTGTTTCGGAGAAATTGGTCCTTTGGACGGAAACCAGCAAAAGTAGTCCTTTTTCACGTGCCCTAACTGCGCTATTGTCGGGACCAATGGTCATTTTGACCAAACGATGTCGGAATCATGTCGGGCTGGATCCGTCTGGTCAGTATGGGGTCCACGAGCCTTTCCACAACATTCCGGGCCACTCCTAACAAGTCGGACCCATTCTAGGTCCCAACCGGTCAAGTGCCCCTGAAGACTTTTTCTGGGCGAAACTTCGGACGGAGGTCTTGGGCCACCCGTCAATCCGTTTGGCGTCCCGTCTGTCCCCACAGGTAAGTTGAGATGTCTATTTCAATGAAAATAAGATGGCTGGTGCAAATCTTCTTGGAAAAGAAAATTGAGAGGTCGTGGGTTGAGTTGGAAGTGGAACAGTTAGTTATGTCTTTACATCAGTAGCAACGGAAGTAGTAGGAATGGTGGTAGTGGCAAGTGAAACGGTGATGGAGGCGGTATCAACAATGGTGGTGGTGGTTAGTGGTGGGACCACTGCAGCTGCCTTTGAAATAATCTCCACCTTATCTTCTACAAGATCGCCTTCATTGAAGTATTCAAGGGTGTCTACATCGATGAAGTCGTCTTGCTTCAGAGTAGCGGAGTCTTTTGCTTTCTTTTCGGCCCTTGGACTTTCCTAGACTTCCACTGCAATTTGTGTTGCCTGACCTTGATCTTGATCTTTTCTTGTTTCTTGGTCAGGATTGGCTGCTTTAGTCTCTTTAGCTTTGTCATCATGAGTGGGGTCAGCTACAATCATGTGTTCAGCTTGTGTGGTTGCAGGCTTCTCCCTTTCTCCCTCCTCTGAAAGTATTGCATGTGTCTACTGGGCATGAGGGTGTGAGGTAACAACTAGAACAGATCCTAATGGTGATTTGGATTGGGTGCTTGTATCCAGTGAGTTTATCGGTGTAGTTACGAATGAAGCCACAATTGATCTAGAGCTAAGCTATGAAAACGTCACATAAGCAAGACTTAACCAAGCTACGAAAGCATCACATAAGCAAGACTTAATCATGGAAAGTAGGAAAGAGAGAGATTAAGGAGACGAAAGAGAGAGATCAATGGAGGGTGTTCCACTCAATATTCTTAGAATTGACAATTTCAGCATAGAATCTAGCAAGAGACTTGAAGACATTATAATGTGTGTTCAAGTTTTCCCACTAAGCTAAGTTAAAGCACCATTGTCTATAATGTATGAACAAAAAAGACATGACAAGGAGTACAGAAATATCAAGAGACCGAGAAAATCCAAATTGGAAACCCGTACTACTGATTCCTGGTCATACTATTCACATTTGTAGTTTACATGCAGAGATATGTATAATAGAAAAAATAATATATCTTCACATCTTATTCTCATGGAATACCAAGCCAAAGTCATCTTTGAAGCAAGCCATTTCCAAATTAGAGTATGTTTTGTCTAAAGCAGGCTTACATAAAGGCCATGTTAAAATAAAAAAAGAATGATAAGTTTTCAAGTAAATCAGTCAATATTTCATGAAAACTGAGTACTGGAGGATTCCAAGCTCGTAGATTTTCATCAAATTATTCTAGAAAATAATCCTAAATTCAATACTTAGTTTGAAAAAAGATAATGCGTACAACTTAAGTTTGAGAAATGACGTTCTTCTTGGCTACTCAAAGCAGAAGTTTGAAAAAAGCTTGACAACATAATAAAATATTTAAAAAAGATAAATTTTCAAACACTGATGTGCAAATGATATAAAAAACAACCAGTGAATCTGTTGATGTAGTTCAAAGTGCATGGAGAGCAAATCACATAACACATTCTATGGTAAGGATGTAGGTGCAGCACCATTGTAGGAAAACTTGTGCAACCGTAAATAAATATTTATGGTATTGATTCATATATTGCTTTTATGAAATGAAGCACATGCCTCTCCTCTCCACTTCTAGTTCATCTGTCATTGAGAAGCTCAATGGAGATAACTACCATCTTTAGAAATTCAAGAGAAAGGTAGTACTACTTGCAAAAGAACAAATGGGACATCATTGAAGGCACTGAGATCAAGCTAGAGGTCGATGCAATTAACATCACCAAATGGAGACATAGGGATGGAAAGGTTCTTGGCATGATAACTCTCAATATCAAGGACTCTCAGATCAGCCATATCAGATAAGCCCAGACTGCTAACTCTCAGATCAGCCATATCAGATTGCCCAGACTGCTAAGCATGTCTGGGACATCCTAACCACTCTGACTCTAAGATGTTACGTCCAAACTCTATTTGAGGAAAAAAAAATTTCACCATCAAAATGTTTGAAGCTGACTCTATTTCGACCCATCTTGATACCTTCAAGAATCTTATGGAGCAAATGACTGCCATTGGGTCAATCATTGAAGATATTGATGCCATGACTATGTTATCTAGTTTACCATAAGCATATGAGAATTGGATCATGGTGATTTCTACACAAAAAGGCCTCACTCTTATTAGAGCAATCTCTATGGTACTTCAAGAGGAGATTAGAATAAGTGGATCATCCTCAAAAAGTACAGATGGAAGAGATTTGTGAAGTCAGAACAAAAGCAACCAACAACCAACATTGAATTCAGAACATTCATCATCTAAACCAAAACAATAGCTATTTTGCAAATACTATAAAAGGACTGTTCATCTCATCAAGGATCGTAGAACACTCAAGTACAAAAATGAGAAGAAGAAGCAGTTCCACCAACAAGCCAATGGTGCAACCACCAGTCAAACAACTCAATGGTGCACAATAAGATAGATTCAGAAACACAAATAGCACTGCTAGTGTAACAAAGCACAGAACACACAACATTGGAGATTCTCGGAGAGTCCAAGCCCTCATAAAGCTCTTTTGTATTGAATAATAGAACCACAGTACAAAGGGGCAACTCTGCTGCCCATATATGAAAAACAGATGAAGCTTCTATACTACATGTATGTATCTTGCCAAGAACCAGACAATAGGTCCTCGTTCAAGAACCTCTGCACTTGGAGTGTGGACAATCTACCAAGAACCTCTTGTCTGCAGACATGGGAGGAATAATAAGGACATCTTATCTGCAAATATAGAATGGTGAAGCGACACATTCCTATAGAAATGAGTAGTCACTATGAAGAGCTGTGGGTCCCAAAATGACACTCTTTCAAACGTCGTCACCTCATCTCTCTCATTCTATGTATGGGCAACATGCCCTCATTCTCAACATTAATACACTATGTACTTATACAAACTATGTGCTCTCTCTCTCTCTCTCTCTCTCTCTCTCTCTCTCTCTCTCTCTCTCTCTCTCTCTCTCTCTCTCTCTCTCTCTCTCTCTCTCTCTCTCTCTCTCTCTCTCTCTCTCTCTCTCTCTCTCTCTCTCTCTCTCTCTCTCGCTTGCTCATTGTTCTCACGGATCTTTTTATTTCTTTTGAAATTAATCCAATATGGTGTGTTGCTGGGATTTGAGCTCGGGTCTCTTAATTGATTTGAGGCGTTGCAATTTTCTCTACACTCGATTCTCTCCTCAGTCTATACTTGTCTTAAAGCAATTCATGAGATACTGTTTTTGCAATGATTTAAGTGCCAAGTCAATAACATTTTCACATTGTGGAATACACATTGACGTAGTATTAAGAGTCAAAGCTTATTGTTAAGTGCTTTTTTCACATTTATTCAGCTCACTTCAAATTAAATTATATTTCCTCCAAATATTCCATATTGGTAGTCTCTAGTTTGCAATAGTGTTCCTTCACTTTACATGGGTGACCTCCCGGGAAGTCCGGGTGCCGCACCCTCTACCACACCAGCGTCCCCATGACATGTTTTCCATTAACGCCGCCACACCTTTCCTGCCCATGACCTCTTCCTTTTCAAGGCAATGATTTGGGCGAAGTTGTCGATCATCGCCACGCGCGCCACCTCCGGATGTTTTCCAGAATGCCTTCTTCGGCCGGCTTGGGCTAGGCTTAGAATATGTTTCCTGAATGCCTTCTTCGAGCGGCATTCGCGAGTTGCCTTTCCCCATATGACCTGGCCAATTGGGACTTCCAGAATCCGTTTTGGTGCCAATCCCTTAATGTCCGACGCCACGTGAATTGGGCCCTCCCCCGGGTCCAGCCCGACGCCTCAACACCCCAGCCACTCCGTTCGGGGCCATGATGTTTCCCGAGCAAGGTGTCCAGGCGCCAAACCCGAACGTGCATCCATGTGCCAAACCCGCGCGTGCATCTAGGCGCTCCTTGGGAGCACGGCGTCACCAATCCCCCTCCCCCAACATTTATTGTCTTTGTTCTCAAATAGGGCAAAAAAAGCAATACCCCACCCCCCCACCCCCGTGTTACGAGCTCGTAACCAGTGCCGAACCCTAGAGAACACAGATAGGTCAGATACCACAGTCAGGGTCGTGTCCAGCATACATGACCAACATGGCAAGACAGTGTGAATAGTGTGCCCCAGCACGGTCCATAGCCATGGTGGGCCTAACACAGCCTAGGGACCCTGTCAGCAGGATAGGGCTCCCAGTTGGGTCTCGACGTGCAGTCGGCCACGTCAGTGACACATGGCCGACAACTTGGCAGTTGCATGCTACCAGTCCTCACACTGGGCTAGGAGGGGCTTACTCTATATCAGGGGGTAGGCAAGGTTGGGTGGATCAGTTAGTGTTTGCCCTACTGTGGTGTTAGGATCTATTACACTGGTATCAGAGCCATCTCCATCCTAGGGAGTTCAGGAGCAACAGTAGGAAAAGCTATTAGAAGATAGGAAATGTTTCTCAGTTTCTTAGGAAAGATTAGAGGAGGAGAATCGCCATAGGTCCAGCCTTCAAACCCTTGAAATTCACTATTGTAGGAAGTAGAATTTCTTTTGTAGGTAAATTGCTGGAAAGGCAGCAATCTATATCAGATTTCAAACATCTGATAGGAGATTTTAAAAAGGATTTAGAGTAGAAACCAGCAAGCAGGTCCATCGCTGTAGGATCAGACATCTACCTCTGAAATTTCAAAGAAATCCAAGGAAGTTTGAGGGGTTTTCAAGCAAATTTTCCTAGCAGGGCCAACGCTGGACATGGAGGTAAAAAAGTGGATTTTCATCTCTTTTTTTCGCCATTTCTCAGAAGTTTGAACTTCAAACTTGATTGCCACAGACAGCGACCAACCAGCTGAGGTCAACTCAGATATTCAAGCGGATTCTTGAGTTGTAAATTGAACAAATTGGGCCAGATAGGTTGTTGTCCAGACATCGAGGGCAGGGACTTCAAAAATTCCGGAGTTCTCTTGCATATTTCCGATTTTTACTCAGTTTGTTGGAGTCTCACACCTAAAATCAGATCAGTCAGCTACTCAACTCAACAACCGAAAAATTTGACACCGTTTTGAAGCTTCAAACTGGGATTTTCCGAGACAACAGATCTGAAATCTTGGGTAAAAGAGCTGACAGGGTTCCTCTTCATCTTTTCTTTGGAAGGACTATCCTCAGAAATAGCTAAGTCATCTTTCCTTTCCCTTGTACAGTTGTAAATTAGTCTTTTAGAGTTTTTTTTCTTCAGAAGTTAAGGTAGCTCTCTTTCAGTTCCGAAGATGACCACTCCTCAGGGACCTGATCAACCCCCGGAGAGAGGCTTCGACGAACTTGAAACAGAAGCCTTGGCTTACAGTAAAGAGAAGGAACCCATGGAATTGGAAGAACAGGAATAGTTCGTCGAAGAACTCGATGAACTGGTTACCAAGGAGAAGTTTCTCAAGTTGGTAACAGAAGTGGATGAACTGAAGTTGGCATTAGCCAATTTCAAGTCCAGTGTGGACGACTCGTTCGCTGAACTCAAAAGCTTGATTTTGAGTTCCGCAAAAGGAAGCCTTCTCTCCACTTCTCAGTTATCCCTTTCTCCACTTCCATCAGTTTCGGGTGAGACTTTACGGTCTCACCCCAATGTTTTTTAAAGATCATTTGCAAGCTATTGAGGCCAGTCTTTCCTTAGGGCCTATGGCCTATAAGTGGTGGTTAAATCTCCAACAGACTGGGCAGACTCTTCGCTCATGGAAGGCCTTTGAAGAAGCCTTCCTAAGAGAATTCCTACCTGAAAATGAACTTGATAGAGTCTGGGAGGCCTGGGAAAGAACAGTAATGGACAAGTCTCTCATCCAATATATCTCGCAGTACCGAGAAGCAATTTTAAAGATTAAAAATATGGATGACTATCAGAAAATCAGGGGATTTGTCCATGGCCTCAAAGATGAATATAAAGTAGAGGTCCAGAGAAACTCGCCTACTACCATTGAGCAAGCTCTCAGATATGCTCAAATCTATGATGATTCAATGGGTAGGAAGAGGGCGAGACATCAGTCACTTTCTGAGCAGCCTTCTCAGAAAGACTTTCAATTTAAAAAGAAATTTTTAAAAAGAAAAAATCAAGATAAATATAAAAGTGAAGCTCCTCAGAAACGCCCTTCACTCATACAGCCCTTAAAACCAGATGATTTTGAGAAAGCCTAACAAGAACGTTTGTGCTTTATGTGTATGGGCAAGCTTGACACACAGTCAGACAGTGTCTCAAGTGGCCTTTCACTAAAAAAGATAAGAAAGATAAAAAAACAAGTTCATCTTGTTCAGACTGTATGTTTCCCCAGTGACTCGGCAGCTTCCGAGATCAAAGTGTATCATGAAGATCATGAACACTGTTGCCAGTTGACCTCTGCAATGCTAGCGAGACCCTTCAGCTTTGGGCCGCATGACCTAGTACGTATGCATGGAAAAATTGGTAACCAGTCAAAAAAACATGGGAAACTATGGTAAGTTATTTGAATCTTGGTATTCAGGGGTACCAAGATGAAATAAACTTTCTGATAATGCACCTGGATCGTACAGACATTGTTCTCAGGAGAGATTGGCTCTACAGTTTAGGACCTTCCCTCCATAGAAACTATCAGGAGAACACCCTCATTTTTCAGCATAAAGGCCGAGAGATCCAGTTGCATAGGGAGCATGATGTTTTCCTATGGTCTGTAGTTCAAAGCTCTGTCAGCTAATCGGAGACGAAGACCATCGGCTATTCTTATGTGACTTTCAGTTTATTCCTGAAGTTTCTATTTCCAGTTCTATTTAGCAGAAAATCAGTAAATTAGAACCTTTATTGTCTAAATTTAAAGATGTTTTTCCTGAAGATTTGCCACATGGTTTACCACCTAGCAGAGAGGTAGATCATTTAATAAACCTAGTACCAAGTACAACACTTGTTTCTAAACCTCCGTATCGGGTCAGCCGAACAGAGGATGAAGAAATAACTAGGCAGTTAACATATTATCTTGGGAAAGGCCAAATTCAGACCAGTAGTTCACCATGGGCCTCACCAGTCCTATTTGTGAAAAAGAAAGAGGGGTCTATGCGTCTTTGCGTAGATTACAGAGCCCTCAATAAAGTCACAATTAAGAATAAATACCCTATGCCTCGGGCAGACGAGTTGTTTGACCAACTCGATGGGGCTAAGTTTTTCAGTAAAATAGACCTCAGATCAGGATATCATCAAGTCCGTATAAAATTGAAAGATGTCTCAAAAACAGCCTTTAGGACTCATCACGGTCATTATGAGTTTAAGGTGATGCCATTTGGACTCACAAATGCTCTAGCTACCTTTATGACCTTGATAAACAGTGTCCTCAGACCATACTTGGGTAAGTTTGTAGTCGTATGTTTAGATGACATCCTCGTCTACAGCAAAACGAGGAAGGAGCATCTAAAACACCTCAGAAAGGTGTTTCGACTGCTCAGAAAGCATAAGCTTTATGCTAAACAATCCAAGTGTGAATTCTTCGTTGAAGAAGTAGCATATTTGGATCACATTATCTCTTCAGATGGGATTAAGATGGACCCAAATAAGGTTAAAGCCATACTCAATTGGCTGAGACCTCAGAATATTTTGGAACTTCAAATCTTTCTTGGTTTGGCGGGATATTACAAACGATTTGTCAAGGAATATGCTCAAATAGCAGTTCCCATGACAAATCTTCTTAAGGGAAAGGGAAAGGAGTTCATTTGGGAGTCCGCACAGCAGGAGAGCTTTGATGCTCTTAAAACAGCCTTAGCTACAACACCAGTTTTAAAGGTCGTCGACCCCAATCAGTCGTTTGTGGTCGAAACAGATGCTAGCAACTTTGTAGTAGGTGTTGTGCTAGCTCAGAGTGGACGACCAGTTGCGTTCGAGAGTAAAAAACTCAAGCCAGTTCAGACTAGGTACAGTGCCTATGAAAATGAACTCTTTTCTATAGTTCATCCCTTAAGACTTGGAAGCATTATTTGTATGGTGCCAACTATGAGATCCTGACAGACCATGAGAGTCTCAGATACCTTTGCAATCAACATGAGCTTAGAGGTCGGAAAGCTCGTTGGGCTGAGTTGATGCAAGAGTTTGACATGTCTATCAGATATAGGCGTGGAAAATTCAATATAGTAGTAGATGCCCTTAGTTGAATGCCTATGATAAACGAGCTGAGTTTTACTCAGATTCATAATGAGTTACTCGAGTCCTTGAGAGGGAAATGCTAGCATGATGCATTCTTCTCTACTATCTGGAACTCAGTCCAAAGTAGACAGTTACAGACTCCAGAACCAGTTCTCGGGGCTGGTGCCAGTTCATCCAAGAATACGGCAGCTTCCGTTGAGGATGATGATGAGTCCGAGTATACGTCGTCAGATGACGTTGAGGATTCTGCTTGCTGAAAATCTACAATTTTCTAGCCACAAATTTTTCCTAACCCAAAATAGGATCTGCTGAATTTCAAGCGCCCTCCAAGAAACATGCAAAGCTGAAAAAATCAACCAATAGGAAGTTCCAAAATCAGAGATGTTGTTGCTGATTTCTGGGCGCCCTCCTCAAAGCATGCGAAGGCTGAAAAATCAGCCAACAAGAGATGCCAAAATCTGTTAGAGTTTTCACAATTTTGGGCGCCCTCCTACAAGACTGCAAACCTAAAAAACTAGCAAAATAAGAAGGCTCAAAACCCAAATTAGAAGCAGATTTTGGGTGCCCTCCTCAAGACAAGACATCAAGAGTCAGGGCACCAAGATCTAACTATCAAACAATCTCCACAAGACAAATGAGAGGCTAGGCACCCTCAAGGAGAGAGAAAAAGTAGTAGCACAAGTAGGAATGGAGAGCAATGATTAGCAATGTTAAAAATGGTATACACAAGAGCATATAAGTACTCTACCTGGATGTGGCCAAGTGCCAACAAACCCTAAGCTTAACCCTAAGCTTATCCACTTACTAAATGTAGGGCACCCCCAAAAGTCAAGATAGGGCATTAGACCCCTAAGGACGCACGAGTCACTACATGACCAAAAATGGATAAGACAAACTTATCATGGCCTAAATAGCTAAAGATCCATGGTTACACAAATCTCGACCTTTTGGGTCAAAGTAACCTATGGATAAACTTTAGCATAGTCATTTATTTCTGACATTACTATCATACAGACAATATGTTGGCTGACATTTTGACAAAACCCTTGTCAAGAGAGAAACATGCTACGTTGGTAGCTATGTTAAATCTCAATTCAGATTCAGATTCATGTTGTAAGCTTAAGAGAGAGTGTTGGAGTTGATCTTACTCCTATTCACTCTAATTGCCCTTTGATATACTCAAGAGAATCACTCTTACAAATAGTCTACAAAAATGAACTGTTTTTCACACAGTCTACATTTTTACATGCAATCTTCAAACATGCAAGACACCGCCAAGGCATCGCCAAGACACCACCAAGGCACTGCCAAGGCACCGCAAGACACCGCCAAGGCACTGCCAAGACACCGCCAAGACACCGCAAGACATTGCCAAGGCACCGCAAGGGCATCACTTGCGATCACATGCGGTTGCAACCTACGGCTTGTGGTCACTTATGAAAGAACTTCTTCACGCTCCTGCGGTCACTTGCGAAGGACACCTGGCATGCTCCAACGGTCACTTGCGAAGGTGATTCTGCAGATATACATCTTCAAGCTCCTGTGAATAATCGTTTATTGATTATCTATAAATGATCTTGTAATTGTAATTAGAATAACCCAAGATCATCAAACAACTATAAAAGTACCAATCAGAGAGACAAAACATCATCGAGATTGAGATCCAAGAGATCATCAATCAACTGCAGCAGAACAATATCGATCAAAGAGATTGGTAACTCAGTATTTGACTCCTCAAAGTGAGAGATCACAGAGAAAAAGCATTCTGAGTCATAGCAATTACATGTTTTTGTAAGTAGGATCACGCGCTCAATGCAACTATCTTGTGATCTGATCGTTGTTACTACAACATTGTTGTTCGTATCATGTTGCATCATGCTAAATGCTTAAATATCACTCACTCTTCTTTCTCTACGATCACGAATATCAGTAACGAAGAGTTGCATGGTTGTCTCAGACTACTAATCATTTCGCATTTCTTTATGGTTGTCTATGACACCTACATTAATATTCACCATCAATGCAGAGTCTGAAATGCTCTATTCTTCGATTCTCTAGCAAATCTAGATCCTATTACAAGTTATTGTCATTGTTTTTATTTCTTGGAAAGGATGGCCTCCTATAGTGAGAAAACATTCTTTCTTTGATAACAACCAGATTTCTTTCACATGCAAACATATTTTCTCATGGCTATCTAATGACCTCTTCCACCTAGCAACTTGGCTTTATAGAACCAAAATTAGTGAAGAAACTACAAACTTGTCGTTGCTTTTTTAAAATTGTAATCATAGCCCAAGAACCGACTACATTTTCCTTTTTTTGGCCAATTTGATTTGTTTGATACTGTGAAAACTCATTTAATCCTTAGCTCAACAAGTCCCCAATTTCATGAATCAGTGCTCTAAAGCTCCAGTTAAGCCCAATTTTCATCGTAACCTGCAGTCTTGCATTTCTTAACAAACTATCTTAAGCTTAACCAATCTAAGCATGTAGTCTTGCATCCTTTACGAGGAGGGCAAAACAGGATATGAGTCTACATCATCCTTTACCAGGCTTGGGAAACTTTATGTACCGAGTGACCTTTCCAACTAGTAAAGATGTGAAGGCTTGAAAAAACATTTATGATTAACCTTTTCACAAGGTAAAATGGATGTGAAGGACATTATTTTCACTATTCTAAATGGATGGAGGTAATATTGAAGGACACTATTAGGAATTATAAATGAAGTGTGGTTTATACCCTAGTGGAGGGTCACTAGAAAAAATAGAGTTCGCCTTTGAAAGTTTGCCATGCAATTCAATGTATCCTCCATTATCCATGCACTCAACTCCCTCTTCTCTACTCTTCTCTTCCTTATCTCTATCTCTATCTCTTTTCTCTTTCCACATACATGCTCTACACGTCACATATGAGCTTGCGGAGCCTTGCTTCTGCGTGCATGCATATATGCATCCACAACCACTCCTTACTTCATACTCTTCTCTTCTCGATGTACTCAGCACACCATCAACAAGTCTATCTGTGGTATTGTTGGTACGTTTGAACTGTCCTTAAGCTTCGATGTATCGATTCCTTCTTTTGATGGATTTTGTGATTCAATCTTATTCTTCTAAGGAAGATCCATAATCTGCTTTTTGGATTTTGCAGGAAATATTTTGCGATCTCAAGTTGGTGATTTCAGGTTGAGGATGAGAATGGATCGGAGATGGTTTTGGTTGATAGTGGCCATGTTGGCAGCTCTAAGTGTATGCCAAGCAGGTGGAAACCTGTCTGTACACTTTTACAAGGATACATGCCCTCGGGTTGAAAAGATAATTCACGAAGTATGTGCGGAAAAGATCAAAGCAGCTCCAACAACAGCAGGCGGAACTCTTCGTCTCTTCTTCCACGACTGTTTTGTAGAGGTAGGTATTATTCTACGGGTTGCCAGAGACTATTGCATTTCTAAGATCTGTTCGAACCACATCAATTCCGATTGCTTTCCATGATCCAGTTTTTCAAAGGTGGGCTTTCATCCACAACATACATATGAAGGTGTTGGAAGAAATACGAAGCATTTCTTAGCTGCACAGAAGAATTGTGTGAAGCTGCAAACCCTGAATTAGTTTTGAATCAGTTGTGGGTTTTCTATATGCATGCAGGGATGTGATGGATCGGTCTTAATTGCTCCAAGTGGAAAGAATGATACGGAGAGAGAAGCAGAAATCAACAAATCGCTTGCTGGTGATGCATTTGATGTAGTGATTCGTGCCAAGAAGGCTGTGGAGGAAAAATGCCCAGGAGTGGTTTCGTGTGCCGACGTTTTGGCCATTGTCTCAAGAGATCTCGTGGTTTTGGTAAAGCGGTTCTCTTTCATTGTGAATAATCATTTGCTTAACCCGTTCTTTATCCTGATTATATCTCCACGTTGTAACTATATAGGTTCATCCTTTAAAATTCTGTATACATTGCCTTGAAACTATCTAATCAAATCTCTCAGCGATAGTTTCTGTGGCATTTCGCTGTCTTGTTTCTACCTATACTCACAAGCAAACAAATCTCTCCATTTTCATATCCATTTTCAACAATATAAGAAGTTAGGATCCAAAAAATTATACGCATTCATTTATGAATGCACCTCTTCCTGCATGTTTGCATATTAAAACTATTCTGAAATATGTACTGTAGACTGGAGGTCCTTCTTGGCCTGTGACAAAAGGGAGACGAGATGGGAGAGTTTCAAATATATCTCAAGTCGAGTTCAATGTGCCAGATGCAAGCTTTAAACTAGATCAGCTGCTTCACATTTTCGAGTCAAAAGGCTTAAGCAAAGAGGACATGGTTGCCTTAACTGGTATTTCTTCTCAACAATTCAAAAACACAACTATTGCAGCCAAAAATAGTTCTAGATTAGAAAGACTGTTCTATTTCTGGTCAAGATTTTATCCTACTTTGCCTCTTACAAGGAGAAATAAATTTTTGTTTTTGCACATCCTTTCATATGTTCATGCATGAGAGAAGTACAAAAAAGCATCAAATTTACTTTTGGTATTTAATACATAACAATGCACACTACAAGTTGTAGATGCACTTTCATTTCAATACAAAGTATAGTATTTCAGCTTAGTCAATGTCATAACACATAGAATTTGTCAATTTTGCGGTGAAAAATTACCAATCTAGTGGCATGCAAATACACCCAACAGACCACGCACCATACATCTATTTTCCAGCCAAGTGTCATATGCTTGAGGGTCAACTTTCTCATGTATACTATATGCCAAGCTTGACAAACTCATAAAATAGTATGGAGCTATTTTCTCACATCTCAACAAACAAAGGAGCCACTGAAACAAGCTACTAGTAGGCATAAGGTTTTCTTATGAAGTTGCACAAATCCCAATTTGAAGAGTCATTATGAATCATCCAATCTAAGCTTTTCAACTAATTATTTAATATGCTAGTGATTTTTCAAAGTGCTAGTATCTTTTAGAGTTGATCTTTTATTGACCATATGAATGGTCATTTCAAACAAAATTGACAAAAGCCAACCTATCAAATTTTTGCATCATACAAGTTTTAGAATGTTGCTACTCAATCTTAGTTGCGGAGCTGGTGACTTGATGTAAGTAATCTAAGCTTTAAAACCAATGATGTACAAAACCTCTTACATCCTCCCATTTTAGGATGTACTCAAATATATCCATAATAGAAACTTTTAAAATCATAAAACTTTTATAAAAATTATCTAAGAGTTGGGATTTTCTAATGTATTTATAGGAGTTAAGTTACTATCAATCATAGTTGCACTGCGTTTCTGAAACGCGTTTCAGAAATATGGAATTTTGTTTCAGAAACATTTTTTTTTAATTTTTTTTTATATTTGGTTTTTTTTTTGTGCAATACGGGTATCAGGTGATGAAAGCTCTAATTAAGAGCATAATTACTGTGTAATTTACCGACTGTTTCGGGTGCAGGATGGTCCAGTTCAGGTGCATTAATCCATGTTGGGTCTTATCAAGGATAAAAATTCAAAACTAACCTCTAGCCTATCTGTTACGATCATAGATGGTCCCAGTAAATGTGTTTTCGCTCAGGGAGTTGGAAGGCCAATTACCGTCGAGGTCGGGGTCTACCGAAAGCCCCCGGACCCTGCCGTTGGGGGGCGTTGCCCCTCAAACCCCCCATCGGGGGGCTACCCCCCCCCCCCCCCCGAACCCCTTGAGCATTTATCGAAAACCAAAGCAAATAACAACCAAATAGCTATTGAAAATAAGATCTGTTTGTGACCCATCTACTGCACTTCTGAGAGGAAAAACGCTCGTTTGACCATTGATCCCCTAAAAAAAAATTCAGCCATAAGCTATTTTTCCAAAAAAAAAAAAAAAATGCAATTCTTGGAGGAGAAACGCGGTTTCCGAAATGTCTCCTCCCAGAAACGCGATTCTGTGCAACTATGCTATCAATTGAAATGTGCAACTGTACAACACATATCCCTTTAACCATATACAATTTCCTTGGACTAATGAAATTGAGACTTTGATCCATAGTTTAGTACCCTCGAGGTCATAAGAGCCATCTTCATCGTCCGATACAAGGTAGTGTAAGAAAAAAATGATAGATATCATGAATACATTAGATCACTCGGTAAGGTTGTATTGAGCTCCCTAGATTTGCAAATCATGATTTGGACCCCTCAACAATTCAATTTAAGCTACAAAAAATCTTTCATAGAGAAAATGAGCAACTACCAACTATTTAATTAATCTTAAGCTTATCTAGAATCTTTACCTCTAAAACATTCATGTGTTGAATATTACACTTTTTAGTAGACTTCTTGGTTTTCTTTTAGTGTAGTTGGTTAGCTTGTGCAATTTGCCAACAATGACAATTTGATTCAAGCTATGTGGCACTTCAAGGCTGTCAGTTCTTTTTTTAATAGATCCTTGTATCAATTAGCCAAGTTCTAGTAATCTATTATTGTTTACGAGAAAATTAACATTGTAGTGAACTTTTACTAAACATCTAGAATGCTAACACAATTTCATGTTGTACAGGAGCCCACACTTTTGGATTTTTCTCATTGTAACGAGTTTCAATCTCGCTTGTATCACTTCAACAAAGAAGCCACCATGGATCCATCCCTTGACACAGAGTTTGCTAACGGCCTAAAGCAAACATGCCCAAGACATGGAGGTGATCCCAACATAGTTCAACCCTTTGATCCCATGACACCATTTACATTTGACAATTTGTACTATCAAAGCCTTTCAAAGCACCAAGGTTTGTTAACTTCAGACCAAGTTCTTTTTGATGATAATAGAACAAGAGCACTAGTCCAATTATATGAAAAAAACCAGACATCCTTTTTTGATGCATTTGTTTCTGGTATGAGAAAACTACAAGATATTGAAGTGAAGACTGGACAAGATGGTGAATTAAGAAATGATTGTAGCAAGTTCAATTCCTAAGCGCCTATTGCATATATACCTAGATTTATGATATAATCAATAACATTGATCTACATCTATTGCCCAAATACGTATGCATGTTAATCTAGTGGATTTGAGTTGGTGCAACTATATAGGTTACAAGAATTTGTTGAATATCTCTTGTCATGCATCTCAATACTTTTTTCTTGAATTTTGTCTAAGGTTTACAAAGTAATAAGCCATAACATGTTACAGGGCTAAGCTTACACAATCTTAAAGTTTTATAGTTTATTTAAGTCTAGAAGTAAAATAAGCTCAATGTAATCGACATATGGTCATTTGTTTCATGATGCTACATTAATTTTTAAAACTTAGCTAACCAATCCTAAAAAGGGATTTGATTTTCACAAAGCATCACTTACAGCAAACAGTACAAATGGAAGTTTTAACTTTTGATTTCTTCGCAATCACAAAATATTTGTGCTACAAGACAGACTTTAACACTATCAAGAATGACTTAAAAGAACCTTCCACTTTCCAACATTTTCTCTACTTCAGATTTCAAGATATTCATCTTTCGGGCTCAAAAATATTATGCTGAAAAGAACCTATAGATAGTGTCAAAGATTACTAGTTGAAGGGAAAATCCCTTGATTAAAGTTTCACTTTTGATTATTTTCCAAGCACAAAATTTGGTCTCCAACAAGTGGAATATTTGTGAAGATTGGTTGAATCTTTTTTTGATGTTTGAAGTTCTACTCCATTTGCCCACCAAAACGAGATACAAGAAAAAAACTCACTTCCTAGTTTCAAAGATGAACTTTGCATTCTCAAACTTGCAACTAATTAACTAGTTAAATTTTTGCTAATTGATTGCAAACAAGAATATTATGAAACATCTACTCTTTAGTATCTATGTATCTATATCAAGAGTGACTATTGACTATAGTACTATTGCAATTCAATTGGAAAATGGAATATGGAATTTATAAGATTATCATGGATGACTTCCAAAATGATATTCTTTGCAAGATAAGATATGGAATCAGAACACAATGCGATGAACATAATAAGATCTATATGTAATTCAATATATTTATCATATTGTAATGCATGTATGGAGGATCTTGAAGATACAAGCCTATTGCCACCCCTTGATTCCTAAGTTTTAATCCAAATTGATAATAATGATGAGTAGGAAATCTTGATGGGAGATGTATAAATCAAGGATCTACTTTTTCAATTCATGACTTTGAGAATCACACATGGAAGTATCAACAAAAGCCTTATGCACATTAAGATATCAATCATCAACATTAATTAGAATCAAGCACAAGAAAAAAATGTGGCATTTATCCACATGATACCAGACACATTAGGGCCTTACACTATGAGAAATATGGCAAAATATAGCTATGATTAGGCCAAATTTATGTACATAATGTCAAGTTTTTCAAGTGCATTTTCCTAGATTCTAGCTTTTCTCAAGAGTGCAATTGATTGGATGGCCTAATATTTGTATGAGACCTTAGGAGGAGCCAAAGGATAACTGGATGTACTATCCCACACTTCGCAAAATAGTACAGGTCAGTCCAAGCCTCATGCTTTTTGTATATGCTCCAATTTTGAGCTCATTTGGTAAGAACAATTTAAAAAGTTCTTGAGGATTT